>APFE030838082.1:0-16532 GCA_000404065.3 Pinus taeda | reverse complement strand
ATTAATATTAATATATTAAAATAATTGATTTATTTATTAATATATTGATTTATTTGATTATTTATTTTATTTTTATTTTTATAATTATTATTTAATTAATGATAAGGGTAAAGGAAATGTTATACCTTGGACGTGTTGGCGATCCTGATATCCCTGATCAAGGGGAGCCAGCTCCTGCTAATCTCCAAGGCATTGTCTCTGTCCAGATTATGAGGGTGTTTGATAATTTCGAGTGCTTCTCTGATCTTTCGTCTATGATGCTGCTCTTCCCTTGCGACAATTGAGGCGCTTTCCAAGCAGATATGGTGTTTTGTTTTTAAGGAGTGCTCTGCCAAGGCTGAAGTACGAGACCTTTCATTCCTAATATCGGTGCCATGCTCCTTGAGCCTCGTCTGTAGGGAGCGACTTGTTTCACCAATGTAGCTTTTCCCACATGAACAATCTATTTTATAGACTCCTTTAAGCTGATGTTTGTCAATATCATCTTTTACAGACCTCATGCCTTGCCTGATCCACAGTAATGCTTTAGATGTTGCAATAGGATGAGTTCTCTTACAGGATGGGCATCTAGTGGTATATAAGAGTCGGAGGTTGCAGGATAGAGAGTGATTGTATCCGATTCATGAGAAGGAGATGACTTTGATCATCTACAGTTTGTAGGTATGGAGGCATTACTTGATTGGAAAGCCGTTTTTTGTCAAGAAATACAACATTACAATGAGTTATTTTGCATCGCAACCAAATTTGTCAGCGAAGCAAGCTCGTTGGTAGGACTTCTCAGAAAATTTTGACATGACTATTGAGTATAAATTGTGGAGACTCAATGCATTGTCAAATGCCCTTAAAAGGAAGGTTTAGTTAGTTTCACTTGAGTAGGGAGAGGACCACACTAAGTGCAGTAGGAGTCTATGACAAATGACCGACGAGATGCAGAGTAGACTTTGAGCTAGTGTGGAGATGAATATTCAGGTGAAGTGCATCCTGAAGTAGGTGAAGGAGGGGAAGACTCGAAATTTTTCCCTATGAGATTGACTCTTTTTCTATGGGAACCTAATTAACATTTTTAACTCATATGGACTTAGGAGGCACCTCTTGAAGGAGTGCCATGATTTTACATGGGCTAGCCACCTAGGGCAGTGTTGTTCTTTGGCATTACTTGAGAGAGGGTACTTTTTGGGAGAAGATGAGGGAGGATGTAGACAAGTATGTGTATACATGCATCATTTGTTATAAGAACAAATCGGATAACCAAAGACAGGGAGTATTGTTGTATTCTTTATCAATTATAGAGAGACCATGGACCAGTGTTTTGATGGACTTCATCACATAGTTACCACAACTGCAAGGGTATAATGGAGTTATTGTCATTGTTGATCATTTCTCTAAGTATATCATCTTCATTCGGACGAGGGTACCATGTGGGGCCAAGAACATTGTTGCTCTATTATTCAAACATGTTGTGAAGTATTGGGGGATTCCACTGACTATTGTATCTGACCGAGATCCACGATTTACAGGCAGATTTTGGACCACTTTGTTCAAGTTGGTCGAGACTGAGTTATTGCAGAGTTAGAGTTACCATCCATAGAAAGATGGGCAGACTGAACGGATTAATGCACTCGTGGAGGATTACTTGAGACATTTTGTGACAGTTGATCAAAAGAATAGGCATGGACTCTTAGATGTGGCTCAGTTTAGCTACAAAATGGAGAAGAGTTTCACAACTGGGTATAGTCCATTCGAGTTAGTCAATGGATAGGTGCCATTTTCTCCACACATCATGCTACAAAGAGGATTGATGAGGAGTCTACATGCAGAGAGATTTTTGACATCATGGGAGGAGTCTTTCGAGTTAGCACGAGTACACTTGCATGATGCTCCATAAAGAATGAAGAAATGGGAAGATAAGGATAGATGGGACATACACTTCAATATTGGGATATGGATTTTCTAAGGATCACCGAAGATCAGTTTCAACCACCTAAGGGGATTGCAAGATCTTTTCCAATAAGCTTGAAGGGCTATTTTGTGTGAAGAAGTGAGTTGGGGAAGTTTCTTATGAGTTGGAAATTCCAAACCACATGTGTTTGAAACAACGTGTGTTCCATACGAGTTAGCTCAATAGATGTAGACTTTATGCACATGATCTTGAGAGGACACCACCACTGAGAGGACCAACCTTGATTGTGGACAGACCACACGTGAATTTGGATAATATCTTGGATCTTAGGACGATGGGTGTTGAGACTACTAGACGACGAGAGTTCTTTGTTCGATGCAAGAATGCACTAGAGGAAAGTAGTTGGGAAACAGGGGATTCAGTGTGGAGGTGGAAGAAGGAGATTGATGGGGATGATGATGAGCTAATGTGGTTGGTAGGATTGTTGAGGATGGAAATGACTCATGGTGGGAGAGGATGTCACGACCCCGAGTCAGCATCGCTACCCTTCGGTGAGTCAGGTGCCCAACATGGGTCCACTTAATTGAAAGTGGAAGTCGGGTGTGACGAGGGAACCCATTTGTGATGAGATATTGTGTGACGGGTGGGTGCGACCCCGATACAAATGGTGATCATAACGATCAGGTGCACCCAAGTGACCTTTTAGTGAGAAAAAGGGTGGGAGCGTGCCTTGGGCGAGTCAACACGACGGGGGAAGGAGACTTAGCAAACACATTTAGAAAGTGCAATGAGGAGTGCACACTTGGAGGTAACGAACTGAGTGACAAATTTTTTGGTCAATTTAGCGTGTCCTAAATTGCTACATCAATTATCGGGAGTCGTAAACTAATGAAGTGTGGTGCACTATATGTGCAAGATAACCTCTTTCTTACTTTTTGTCGTTTTTGACTTTTATGTTGTTTTTGGGGGTTTTTATCTTCATTTATCTCATAATGTGAATGGAATTCCTATTCCTAAGTTTCTAGAAGGCAAGTATGGTTATAGGTTTTAAGGAAATTATGTCCTCTATAAGGGTTCCCAAAACATAACACTTCAGAAGGTCTTAGAACATACTAGTGATGAAAATAATACTTGAATCAAGAATGAAAATATGCTACTATTTAAAACAAGTAATTAATGAACTACTGCTTATGAAATTATCATCTCTGCTGCTGTCTAAATACAGAAAAATGATTTAAGCTACTGCACTCAAGGAAATCAAAGATTGCAAATAAAGTAAAACTAAAATCAAATTACATCATTCATAGTCTGATTTCTCACCAGTTAGTCTAGCTATGGCTTTCGGAGATAATCGTCAATGACATGAGCAATCCAATATCTAATTGCTGAAAAGTAAACTAAAATCAAATCACAACATTCATATTTCGATCCCTCGCTAGTTAATCTAGCTATGGTTTTCGGAGGTAACCGTCAATGAAATGAGAAATCCAATATCTAATTGCAAAAAAGTAAACTAAAATCAAATCACAACACTTATAATTCGATCCCTCAGTAGTTAGTCTAGCTATGGCTTTCGGAGGTAACCGTCAATGAAATGAGCAATCCAATATCTAATTGCAGAAAGTAAACTAAAATCAAATCACAACATTCATATTTTGATCCCTCACCAATTAGTCTAGCTATGGCTTTCGGAGTTAACCGTCAATGACATGAGTGAGTTGTTTTCTAAACTAACTTAACAAAGAAAATGAACAAGACTGAAATCAACAAAACAGAACTGGAATTAAAAGAAACTAAGAAAAGCAAAGTCAACAGAGGATTAATTCCATATCACTAGTTATTGTGAAAATTATATACAGATGCCCGGGCTGCCTACTCTATCCTAAAACATGCACACAATTATCAGCGTTATACAAAGCTTGTAAAGTCATGGACAAAAGTGAAATGTTAGAAATATATACACAGGCGAATAACTATAAAACATGTGCAGTGAGAATAAGGAAATGATACATAAAGGATATACAACAACAATGGAAATGAAACTTGAGTGTACAGGGGCCCGCTGCACAACCTCGACCAACAGGCTATCAATCGAAAATTACGTTCATGCAAGCATGTAGAACAGTGTCTTCTTGTATATCTCAAAACACAGTTACAACAATAAAACTAGTGTCACGGCATAGTGAATTCTTAACAACAAAATTACATTCAAAAAACTAGCTACTATGCATATAGAAACACGTTATTTATAACAAAGGTTACATAAATGTTTTCCTTATAAAACTACATGAACAGAGACACGTAAAAGACAGCATCCATGGATTTAGCATAATGTTTGCCGTGATGATTAAATATATTAAGAGTGGCTATTGGATTCACCTTGTGGAGTAGTCCACAGGTGTCGATATGTCCCCAGGGATCTAGGAACGGCCATGAAAGTCTTCGCGTGTTTGAAAAGGGAGTTTGGTTGCCGTAGGTCTCCTATGTTTGACCACCGCTTGACCACCTTTGACCACAACCTTCTTTGATGAATCCAGCCAGACCAATAGGACCTGATCCATGTCCAGGTCATTTCTAACTTGCCCATGTGGCTTGCTTTGCCTGGTGACACCTGCAACCTAGAATTTCACAAAAACAACAGCGGAAAGTTGAATCAGCTGCGGAAAGTGACAAGATTCCACAGCTCATGAGCAAAAGTCTAGTTCAAACAGAAAACACAAAACATAATTAGAAAACCATTTTAATGCTCTTTTGGAATCAGTATGCAATGATTTTGATTGCTTAGGGGGTTCAGGTGAGTGGAAAAAGTCTAAGAAAGTGTGTAGGAGAGATGCAATTTCAGGGCTCAACATACCTCCATTGTGAAGGTGTTGCATGTCCCCATGCAAGCAAAACTTTGACTATCCCCCCTTTAGATCATGTGCTATGAGACTTCTACTAGTACATCCAACCCTCTTATTTTATTTCTTGGTGCTACTAACATCCTGGGCTTCCTCATCAAGCATCTGAATTTGAGGTTGATCAGTGCTCTACTTATCCTCTTGCACTTTTTCTTCAATTTCCTGTTCTTTTTCTGCCATAGCCCAAGGTACAACACTTTGTTGTCGTGAATGATCTTATCCAGTCGAATTTGTTCCTTCAATGCTTCATTTTCATGTTTAATGTGTCTATTTAAGACCTCTAGTTCAAAAACTTCTTGTTTCAATGATTGGATTAGAGATTCTTGTGCTGTGTGAGGTTGGATGGATGAAGTGCTTGGACCTATGGCTGTCTTTTCGAAGGATTCTATATAATCATACATCTCTTGCTGATTTGAGATTATCTCAGGTGTAGTTTTCCTTGTGTTGTCCCCAAAATCCTGTTGAGGATGACTGATTTCAAAGTCTGGCCGAGAAGGACTCATGTCAACATCTGGCTAGGAATGGGGAGTATGGTGTGGGCTATGGTAAGGAGAGATTGCTAGAGGCTGCTCTGGTGTTTCTCCTCCTAAATCAATGAAATAGGGCCCTTTTTATTGCACTTTCCTCCACTTTCCTCTAAGCCTAGAGCTTCTCCTTAAATGTTGTAGACTAGTGCCTTCTTCCTCCATACTCTGTTTTTCTTTTTGGTTTTTCTTAGCTGTAGCTGATTGTTCCTAAAGATAAGCTAGTCTTTCAAACAGTGTTTGGTGCTCTTCTTTTTGGGAAGGATCTGGGGCCTGATATACAGCTTCTACATTTCTTTTTCTGTTTTGGTTTTCTCTGCTTCTTATCCTTAGTTCTTTCCAGCCTCTCTTCTTGATTAACTTATTTAGTTCTGCTAATAGGAGGGTCTTGAATTCTCACACTAGTTTCCTTTTTCCTACTCTTCCTTGTTGTACTTCTCTCAGGTATTTCAGGGGGATCTTGAAAGTAGTTTCTCACAATAAACTGTTCCAAGGTGTCCTTCTTTTTCTTCAACTAGTCTTCAATTAAAATTTTCACAAGCACGTGATGATACAGGTGGGGTTCTATGTTCTCTATATTCTTTTCGATGGTTGTGCACATCTTTTTCAAGCTCAGTAATAAAAAGTAAGGCAAATTGAGGGTTTGATTTTCTAAAAAATTCATAAGCAACTGGGTATGATACATATACATCGATCAAAAATGGCCTTCACACATAATGAACTTTTAAGTAATAAACAATGAACTGGCCCGCTTCTCTTCTAAAGCATGGACAGGAATTCCTCGTTTGAATATAGTTACATACATACCTGGATTGTGTAAGATAACCCTCCAAGCCTTCTGGTCAAAGCTCTTGTTCTTGAACCAGCGTTCTCCCCCCTGTGGGAGTTCTGTAGCGGCTACTATAGATGCCTCGGTGACTGTAAACTTGACGTCCCTAATTTCCACCTCTAGCCCGTTAAAAGACCTCACAAAAGATTTTGTAATCTCCTTATTGTAGCCTCTAAAATTTTGAATGAACTGTAGCCACCGTGCCTTCTTCAGTATGTTTTTCACTTGGGGGTACCCCTCTATAGACTTGGTCCCTTCTGGTTCTGCTCTCAGCAACAGATCGATTGCTTCCTTCTGTTCTTAAAATTTGTCTGCGTGAGAAGGGTTTAGCGGAGGTGAGATGGCTGGGTTAGCGGGAGTGAACAGGGTTTATGGAGAAAACCAATGGCTGTGAGCGGAAAACAGAGGACAGGTAGCAGAAGTGAATTCACGGAATGGAGCGGAGGCTTACATGGACAAGGTGGAAATGTAACCGTGGCTTCAATAAAATAATAGGGGAGTGAAGTGAACCCAACATAATTTTTAAACTGAATTACTGTGGACTAGATGTAAACACGTTCATGAAATGGCTATGAAATCTCTGCGGTGGAGAAGAGCAGTGATCAAATCGACCACACCCCATTATTACAGGTGGAGTGTAAAAGTGCAGCCAAACACGAGTTAAATCCGAGGGCTAATCATGAGGCCATTGGAAAAATAAACGCATGGTTTGTGGAGGAATCATAGGTCATGGAATGGTTATGGAGGCTATCACGCCAATCATTGCACATAATGGAGCTTATGGTTTCATAACTATGCAAAAATGTGCTTTGAATGCTATTTGAAATAAATTTCTACTCATACCTTAGAATTTTTGCCACTTTTTGTTCATTAACCTTTGATTAGCTACTCCTTGTTGATGCCTTTAGCTGCCCCATGTGTTCATAATATGTCCTCGGTCATACCTACATTTGATTTTTATTATTTTTTCCTATTATATAACTGCCAATGTTGAATGACAGGGTGCTAGTTGCGAAAACACAACTAGCTATGGAATCAGTTTGCAACTGCAGAAACTAGATTCAGTTGTGGAAACTGACTCAACGATCATATGACTGAATGGAGATGGATGGATTGATGACTGAGTGAATGAAAACTGGTCATGAAAAATAATTTTATTGGCGAAATGGAATAATATGAAATGAAAGTGGAGTGGAATGAACTGGAGTGGAATGAAATGAATTAGATGGAATGAAAATGAGAAAGAGAGATTTTTTTTTTTTGGAAAATATAGGGCGTCAGAAATTCCTGATTTTTGCCCTGTATTTTATGTATAAGACTGCCAATCAGTGATTGGTTTTCAAGCTTATACATTTTTTTTCTTTTTTTTAGAACATATAAGGACTAGGCTGGTGGAGAAGAAGGGTTCTTCTTCGCCAGCTTTATTGCAGAATTATCCTAAAAGATTTTGACAAAGTCCTCCTTTGAGAGTGGCTTATGGTAGATCTTTAATCGATGACCATTTACAATAAGTGGAGTTTGAAATTCATCAATGGTTTTGATTCTTACTGCTCCATTGCTAAAGACTTTGTCAATATCATATGGCCCGAGCCAATGAGTCTGAAATTTACCTTTGAAGTCTTTAAACTTGGAATCAAAGAGCAATGCCCAATATCCTTCTTGAAACTTTTTCTCTTTGATGTATTTGTCATGCCACTTAGCTCTTTGATATTGAACTAGATCAGTTCTTAGGATTGCCTCTTGTCTGATCTCATCTAGCTCATTCAACTGCTCCATTCTATGCTTTTGGGCTTCTGAGAGATCCATCCCCAACTGAACTACCATCTTGAATGTTTTGACTTGGAACTCAATGGGGAGCAAGACTTCTTTCCCATAAACAAGTTCATAGGGAGAATGTCCTGTTTTATTTCTCCATGTAGTTCTATAGGCCCACAAGGCTTCAGGAAGCCTTTTTGCCCAATCTCTTCTATGTAGACGAATAGTTTTGGTGGATGATGCTTTTGAGAACTTTGTTTGTAGACTCCACTTGACCATTTGCTTGCGGATGGTAAGGATTAGATCTTCTATGCTTGATTTCGTATTCTTCCATCAGCTTCTCCACCAGGTTGGATGTGAATTGACTTCCCTGATCTGTCACAATTTATCTTGGAACACGAAAGCGAGTAAAAATATCCTCGTAAAGAAAACTAATAATTGAATTTTCAGTAGCAGAAAATAATGCTTTGGCTTCAACCCATTTAGTGACTTAATCAGTACATACCAATATATACTTATTTTTTTAAAATGGTGGATTAATAGGTTCAATGAAATCTAAAGCCCATTTTCCAAAGGGTTTGATGAGTACTTGTGGTTGTAATGGCATTTCATTTGAAAGGGTAGGTTTCCGTACTCTTTGGGAGCTGTCACACCTTTTGACATATTGTTTTGCATCTTTGAAGAGGGAAGGCCAGTAATATCCTAAAGAGAGGATTTTATAGGTTGTCCTTTTGTCAGCAAAGTGTCTGCCGCATGGTTCATCATGACATGACTTGAGGATATCAGGCATTTCATCTTCCCTCACGCACCTTTTGATCACAAGATCTGGCCTGTTTTAATTAATTCGTTAGAAATCCATGAATATTTTGAACTCTCCTGAATAATCTTTCTTCTTTCACTAGGAAATAGATGTGGAGGTAGTTTCCTTGTAACCAAATAGTTAGCAATATCTACATACCAAGGGGTCATAGTAGTTACTGCAAATAAATATTCATCAGGAAACTTATCCTCTACATGAGAATCTTCTTTAGTATTCTGGATCCTAGACAAAAAATCAGCTACTGTATTTTGTTCCCTGGTCTATCCAACATAGTAATATTCAATTCCTGTAAAAGTAGGAGCCACCTTGTAACTCTGCCATTAGTAACAGGTTTTTTCATTAGATATCTAATCAAAGAATGATCAGTATGAATAAAAGTTTCATAGCCTGTTATATAATGTCTGAACTTATTGGTTGCATGAACAACAGCTAAAAACTCTTTTTCAGTTACGGTATAGTTCAACTCAGTGGGAGTTAAATTTTTACTGGTATAGTAAATGGCATAAGGGACTAAATCTTTTTTTCCCAACACAACCCCTAAAGCTGTATCTGAAGCATCCGTAGAAATATGGAAAGGAAGTTTCCAGTTTTGTCCTCTCAAGATGGATGCTTCAGATATTATTGTTTTCAAAGTTTCAAATGCTAATTGGCAATACGGATCTAATTTGAATTCACAGTCTTTTGTAAGCAGTTTGAAAAGTGGAGATGCTATTTTGGTAAAGTTTTCTATAAATCTTCTATAGTATCTGGTAAATCCTAGAAAACTTCTAACATCTTTTTGACACTTTGGAATAGGCAACTTGGAGATGACTTCAACTTTTGATTTATCAACTTTAATCCCATCCCCTGAAATATGATGTCCTAAAACAATATCTTCAGTAAACATCATAAAGCTTCTTTCATGGCTTAATGAAAGGTTTGTTTCTTTACATCTTATAAGTACTTTTTCCAAATTTGCTAATGCTTCTTCAAACGAGTCACCGTAAACTGTAAAGTCATCCATATAAACCAATACAAAATCATGGATTAGATCATAAAAGATTCCTAGTGCCGCTCTTTGGAATGTTGCGGGTGAATTACATAATCCAAAAGGAAGCACTTGATAAGAAAAAGTTCCCCATGGACAGGTAAATGTGGTCTTATCTTGATCTTCAGGTGCTACCTGAATTTGATTATAACCACTAAAACCATCCAGAAATGAAAAGTACTTTTTGCTTGCTAATGTATCTAATACTTGATCCATAAAGGGCAAAGGAAAGTGATCCTTCAAAGTCGCTTTATTAAGTTCCCTTTAATCAATGCATACCCTCCATTTACCATTCTTTTTAGGTACTATAACCAAAGGAGAAACCCATCGGCTATCTGAAATTGGATAAATGAAGTTTACATTGAGTAGTTTTTGGAGCTCTTCTTTCACTATCTGCCTAAGATTTGGATTCATTCTTCTTTGAGGTTGTCTGATTGGTCTACTATTTTCTTCAATAT
Organism: Pinus taeda; assembly: GCA_000404065.3. Lineage (NCBI taxonomy): Eukaryota > Viridiplantae > Streptophyta > Pinopsida > Pinales > Pinaceae > Pinus > Pinus taeda. The sequence continues at coordinate 6,319 of APFE030838082.1, read as the reverse complement.
AGATGTGATGAATGAAAGTCTTAGGATGAATACCTTTCATATCAGTATACTCCCATGCAAATGCAGTAGAATGTTTTTGCAAGATTTTTGTTAGTTCTTCGTGTTGTGACTTTCCAAAAATTTTGTTGATATTCAATGTTTTACCTGGAAAAATCTCAATGGTAGAACTACCAAACTCTTCCATAGAGTAAAGATACATTTGTCTTGACGATAAATATTCGATGTCAGAATCTAATTGTAATTCTGTGAGGTCATATTCTGAAGATGTTTCAAAATTTTCTAATGTGTTTAGAATTTCGCTATCTTCACTGATTTCAGAAATGGTAAAGACAGGTTGTATAATGTCCTCATCATTGACCCATTCATTGTCTCCTACCTCTGTGATTGCTTTTGTTGGAGGATACAAATTGAATTTCTTTGTTGAATTACCATCAGAAATGTACATATCTACAGATCTACAACTAACGAAAGCATCAACATTTGCTAGCCAATGTCATCCTAAGCTAAGTGGATGTCCCCCTAAATTACTCTTGGGAGTCAAAATCATGAAATCTACTGGATATTCCCAAGAATCTAAGGAGACTGAAATGTCTTCTAATACACCATCTGGTTCGATTATTGATCTATCTGCAAGTTCCAGTAAGGTAGGTGTAAAAAGAATATTAGGAAGTTTAAGTTGTTCGATAGTCTGCCTAATCATGATGTTGATAGCAGCCCCTAGGTTGTAGCTTCATGTTCTGGATTATCCACAGTTTCCAGTTTAGTCTGTCGACGTTTCGAACCCCAACGGGGGTCCATCATCAGGACGCTTCTGAAGGATAGAAATGAGATGAATGAAAGAAGATGAGAGAGAGAGCGCTGGGAACCTGAATATAAATACACAAAGGAACCCTAAAAGGAGAGACCTTGTGTCCCATTCTCAATGTTGAAAATGATGCTTTCGAAAGGGATGTCCTTTGGTGAGACTGCAAATCCCAAACCCTTGCTCAAGATTTTAATTTCTTCAGGATTGAGTATTGTAGATGAGAGATTCACAAGCTTTTTTCTTTGTGAATTTTGAACAAAGGGGTCCCCAACCCTATTAATGTTATCGCCCACCCTATTAATGTTATCGCTATTTTTGGAAGCATCAAGATTATTGTCCATCCCATAGTTTGAATTATTTGCAGCATCGAATTTTATACTCTTTAGGCTGCCTCTGTTCATATGGGTATTATAATTCCTGATTCTTATAGCCTTACTACTGCTATTAAAAACCGAATTACACAAGCCCACTTTACTAGCTGAACTGCTTGCCGAATTAATGTTATTAATTAATGTGCCTGAACTGCTTGCGGAATTAATATTATTAATTAATGTGCTGGGGAAGATATTTGAACCTGGGGCAGCGTAGGAAGCATTATTACCATAGTCGATTGGCCCCACGGTTTTACCTGTGCTGGTATGACATTCCTGACAAGCGTTAGTCATGGCATCCTCCTTTGAACCTGCGTTTCCAGCGTTGACATCTCCAGAATCTACGTTAATGTTTAATTGACCTTCGTTTCCTGCGATGATAGCCGTATTACCCTTTAACACTAAATCATTTTCTGAACCAGCGTTAAAATCAGCGTCTAAAATTGCGTTATTCACCGAGTCATTTCTTGAATCCGTGTTAATTAATGGACCTGCGTTTCCTGCGATGGTATAACCCTTGATCACCTCTTCTGAACCAGCGTTAAAATCAACCTTTAGACTTGTGTTATTCACCCTATCATCACCTGAATCTGCGTTAAGGTCATAATTCGAACCGGTGCTGACTTCTGAGCCTGGGCTAACGCTGGCATTTCGGCTGTTTGCTGTACCCACTATCTGCTCTGCGTTAATTATCCTTGGACCAGCATTAAAACTTAATGGATTTGTGATTGCGTTCCCTGCCTTACATGCGTTAATGCCCTTGCTCTCATGAAGCACCGTATCGCCTCTTGAACCGGTGCTGATATCATGATTAATTTCTAAACCTGAGTTAGTAATAACGCTTGAAGATGGACCCTTGTTCTGTCCTACCGAATCAACTTCTGATCCTTCGATAATATCATGATTTGAACCAGTGTTTTTAATTACTGTTGAACCTGTGTTGACCTCTGGACCTGCGATTTTAATTAATGAGCTAATGATGACAGCGGAGGGATCACGATTGCTACTGATGCTTCTGGCATTTCTGGAAACGCAGGTGACATCACGGATCAAAGCGGAATCATAAGGGGCAGCGCAGGAATCAGGAACAGTCCAGGATCTATAGAAGTTATTATTGTTGTTGCCATTCATGCCTTTTTACAGCTTGGCCAACTTCGTGGATTGTCTTTCCCTGGCGATTCTTCCTTCTGTCTGTGCCTTTAATGCAGCTTTTGCATCAATAATTTTCCAAAGATCAAAGCTAATTTTTCCAGTTAGTTTCAGATGCCAGGAGAGGGCCAATTTGTTGAGATTATCCAAGGCTGCCCGGGTTCTTTTAATTTCACTTCTGATTAGGGCCAGGCTCAGTTTTAAAAATGACCTATTATTATATTGATTAAGTAGCTTGTGATTAACCTTAGCAAATTGAGGAATGATTTTCTTGTTCCTACAGTGTTTCAGAAATTGCAGGTCCGCAGCTCTTCTCTCAATCTTTGTCCTCAGGATTTCGAGAGTACAGATCTCTTTCCATGTTTCCCCTCCGTACAGGGAAGTTATGTTGGTTTTCAAGCCTCTGTGGAAGTTTTTTGTAGCTTCATGTTCCGAATTATCCACAGTTTCCAGTTTAGTCTGTCGACGTTTCGAACCCCAACGGGGGTCCATCATCAGGACGCTTCTGAAGGATAGAAATGAGATGAATGCAAGAAGATGAGAGAGAGAGCACTGGGAACCTGAATATAAATACACAAAGGAACCCTAAAATGACAGCCGACATTACTTTTTAATAATATTAATTTGTTTATAGTTGTAATTATTATTATTGAATTATTTAATATTCATTTTAATTTTATTATTTAGATTAATTAATCAATTATAATTGATATAATTAATTGCTATAATTGATAAAAAAAATTATTTAAATTGTTAAAATTAATTGAAATTCACTAATTACTTAATTTAAAGGGGATATTTAAAACCCTTATCATTTATTTTTAATTGTTATTTTTATTTGAATTGAGATATTATTATTTATATTAGATTACTAAGATTAATCTTGCTAATTCATATAACATTTACCTTATAAGAACACTATTTATTAAACCTAATTCCTTTATTCTTATTTTAATCAGATTTTATTTTTATTCTATAATAATTAAGTTTAATATTATATTAACTACTTATATTACATTCATTATATTAATTTTAAAAACCCTAATTCACTATATTACTAACCCTATGATGTTTTATATTATTTTAATTAATTTCAAGAAATTTATTATTAATTGTCTAAAATTTTTTAGCTTATTTATTAATAAAAATCTCAATTATAATAATTAGCTAAAATAAATTCCTTAATTGGATTATTTATAATAGATAAAATAAATTAAGTTAATTCATTCTTACTAAAACCTAATTCACTCAATTAATTTTTAATAATCATAATTATTTAATTTATTTTAATTTCATATTTAGTATTAATCATTAAATTGAGCCTCTTAATATTATATTAATTAATACTATTACTTTTTATTAAATTAATTTTAAAAACTTAACCCCTATTTTATTTTAATTAATTTAAAAACCTAACCCCTAATTTATTTTAATATCTAAGATAGCCCATAATTTAATTTAATTTAATTTAATTAAGCCTTAATTCAATTCAATTTAATTAATCTAATTAATTAAATTGAATTAAATTAATATAATTAATTAAATTAAATTTATTTTAAAAATGGGGAAGATTAATTAATTATTAAATTATTAAATTATTTAAATAAGCATACCTTCTGACCGGAGGGTCTATTGATCTTGAGCTTCCACGGGTTTCGAAGGGGTGATTCGTCTGATGAGGGGGAACCAGTTCCCACTGATTTCGCTTCCATTGTCTCTGTTGAGGTTCTGCGGGACTTTCATAATTTCAATGGCCTCTCTGATTTTCCTTTTGTGACAATTGTCCTCCCTTGCAATTACCTTGGCGTCTTCCAAACACATGTGATGTTTGGTCTTGGATGAGTGTTTCGCAAGAGCTGACGTACGAGATCTATCATTCTTTATGTCAGCTGCGTGTTCTTTAAGCCTTGTTTTCAGAGATCGACCTGTTTCCCCAATATAACTCTTCCCACACGAGCAGTCAATCTTATACACTCCCTTGAGTTGCTGACGATCGATGTTGTCCTTAACTGACCTCATCATCTGCCTTATGGTCCCACATGTTGTAAATTGAGTATCTATGTTTTTCTTTTTTAATATTTTCGCAATCTTGTCGGTAACCCCCTGGATGTACGGAAGGTAAACCCTCCCCTGATTTTCTTTGTCCTCAGGGTTTCGCTTGGAGAGGGCCCTGTCTTGAGCCCTTTTTATAGCCTTCTTGATACTCCATTCTTTGTACCCAATGCTTTTGAAGACAGAGGTTAAGTGTTCAATCTCCTCCTTTAGGTGATCTGGGTCAGAAATCCTGAAAGCTCTGACAGCAAGGGTGTTTAAAATGCCAGATTTCTGGGACGGATGATGGTAAGAGTCAGCATGAAGATAGCTATCCGTGTGAGTCTTCTTTCTATATACTTGGTGTCCCAAAGTTCCATCTTCCTTTCTACCGATCAGGACATCTAGAAAGGGGATCTTACCATTCTCTTCAAGCTCCATAGTAAATTTGATTTCAGAGGATAAGGAGTTCAGATGATTGAAGAATTTCTCAAGCTCTGCTTTACCATGAGTCCAGTTCAGGTTGGTGTCATCAACGAATCTTTTCCACCATGCCGGTTTTAAGTGGAATGAGTCAAGGGCTTTTTTCTCAAAGTGCTCCATGTACAGGTTAGCGACAATAGGTGAGAGCGGGGAACCCATGGCAACTCCTAAAATTTGCTCATAATAGTGATCTTGAAAACTGAAGAAGGTGGATCTTAAACAGATTTCCGCAAGTTTTGCTGTTTGAGGATCGGTGGCCATCTTTATAACATGTATAGCTTCATCAAGGGGAATCTTTGTAAACAACGATACGACATCAAAGCTTACTAGAATATCATCTTTGTCCACCTTTTTATCCCTAATAAATTTAACAAAATCTGTTGAGTCTTTTATGAAGGAGTCTGTGTTACCAACCAGAGGTTTTAGGATTTTGGCTACATATTTAGCTAATTCATATGTAGGGGAACCAATAGTGTTGACAATTGGTCTGAGAGGGACCCCTTCTTTATGGATTTTTGGTAATCCATAGATTCTAGGAATAACCTCACATGTGGGCATCAACCTCTTTTTTAATTTGTCATCCAGGTTGGCTTCCATGATGGCTTTCTTGACTTGCCTCATCACCTTGGGAATTGGGTTGGAATTGATCTTTTTATAACTTCCACAACTCAAATGCTCATTCATTTTGTGAATGTAGTCTTCCTTGTTTAGCACAACGGTTGCTCCACCTTTATCAGCTTTTAGAACCACTATTTTATCATTATTACTGATAGACTTCAGAGCCTCTCTCCCTTCTTTATCAAGGTTACTCTTTGGGCGCTTTGATTTCAACAAGGCTAACGAACATTCCTGTCTTAATATTTCCCTGTCGTTTGAGGAGAGACCTTGTCTCCCATTCTCAATGTTGCAAATGATGCTTTCGAAAGGGATGTCCTTTGGTGAGACTGCAAATCCCAAACCCTTGCTCAAGATTTTAATTTCTTCAGGATTGAGTATAGTAGATGAGAGATTCACAAGATTTTTTCTTTGTGAATTTTGAACAAAGGGGTCCCCAACTCTATTAATGCCCACCCTATTAATGTTATCGTTGGAAGCATCAAGATTATTGCCCATCCCATAGTTTGAATTATTTGCAGCATCGAATTTTATACTCTTTAGGCGGCCTCTGTTCATAAGAGTATTATAATTCCTGACTCTTATATCCTTACTACTGCTATTAAAAACCGAATTACACAAGCCCACTTTACTAACTGAACTACTTGTGGAATTAATGTTATTAATTAATGTGCCTGACCTGCTTGCGGAATTAGTATTATTAATTAATGTGCTGGGGAATATATTTGAACCTGGGGCAGTGTAGGAAGCATTATTACCATAGTTGCCACATAATTAACCCGTGGCGGGGTAGATACCACTTTAGAATTAGGAACATTTAGGGCTGTCATATTATCGGTAGTTGAAACAAGACTAGGGAACGAAA
>APFE030838078.1:229415-239809 GCA_000404065.3 Pinus taeda | reverse complement strand
CATATTCAATGGAGATTATCCTGATCATGTACTCTTGCGGAAAACATACACAATACATAAGCTCCTCTACGTTGATCATCAATATAGCAGCATCAATAACAATAAAACATCAAGAGCATTCACACATTAACACAGTATGTATCCCGGGGAAAGCATCTCCCTAAAAACCCCAACTATCTGTATATTAATGATTGAGTCATGTAACATTACACAGCATAATACTTCTCACAAGTATCTCCACCTCTGTTGCACATAATACAACTCAGATCTGAATCAATCACTGGCTCAAATTCTCCTTCGCTGCTTGCCTGCCTCCGTTGCTCAATACCTGCACAAGAACCGGTGATAATTCCAAGGCAGCCACGTCTTTCCTTGGCTAAATCACGTGAGAACAAGCTAAAATGTGGGCAAACTCATTGGAATACTCAATCCCCTGATTTTTGCAAGATCTGGTGCACAACTATAGTCACAACTGATAGCAATCTGATTCTCTAACACCTGTCCCTGCTGAACTGAACATGCACTGACATGCAACTGAGTTAACTGATGTATTCATTAGTTGTATAATGAGTTAATAACTTGTGAATTAATTAATAACTAATTCACCCAACTCATCTCTAGTCTATTCGCCAGTTAGACTAAATACAACCAGTTTAACAAAGCTAAACTGAACACACTCCATCAACTGCACCTCCAGTCCACTAAACTCAACTCACTTGAGTTCTAACTGAAGTCATGCATGCAAATATTCAACTAACCCATAAGAACCACGTATTTCCTTCATGCAATTGAATGTGCCACATCCGTAGCTCGAACTGAAGTGCTCCAAGAGAATAAGATTAAGTTTATAGTCCAAATATTATTGTGAGATAATAATATTTGACTTTTCTATTTTTGACAGCCATTCTAAAAATAGACTTGATCACTCACACTGTGATCACTCACACTTTCATCAAAAATAGAAGTCCATCTATTTTCTCAACTTGATCAATCATCCATAAACAGCAACCTGCAATTCATAGACATGATCCATATGTCTAAAAATAGACATAGTCTAAAAATAGACTTGTGCCAAAAATAGCCTGCGGGCCCACTTAGTGAAGGCGACTCCTTTCCACTAAGCTCCATCATCTTGTTGCAATCTCAACAAGCATTTCTTGTTGCACACTTTTCAACACTTTTAGTGGGAAGGCATGATCCGAATCTGGATCCTTAAACTCTCTTAAAGCTACCCAAACTCCGTAAAAAATCATACCGAAGTTTAAAGCCTTATGGATGTTGAAGCCTATTGGAAATAACCTTTGAACAACGACAATTTGCAGCCAGCATGGAGCAATGAGGACCTTCGGTCAAAGAGCACTGACCGAGGCCCATGGAGACTGTGTAGTGGTGCAAACTAGCAAATGGGAAATCCAGATCAGAAAATGGAGGTTGTTTCTGATGCGAAATTAGCGCTAATCATGCATCACTAGGCTAAACCCCTCGAAATGGTAAAGCTCCTAGCACTCAGTTAGAAGGAAAGCAAGAAACCGTGGGAAAAGTACTAAAACCAAAGGCAGGTCCCACGCTCCAAAACCGGTGGAATATCGGAGGTGTTTCGGGTGGTAAGCGGGTTTGTTAGAGGACCAAGCGATGCCATACAATGATTGATGCGTATCTGGTGGATGAGAGAGAAAACCACCCTCATCATGGGCTAACGTCTTAGTAAGTCAACCGCTCGATAAGAGTGATAACCATCGAATCTGGAGGTCCTAGATCTAATGATAGAGATTGTCCCCGATGGGAAACTGGATTCGACAGAGAAAATAAGCTTTGTCACATAAAGGTTGAAGTTCAATTGGACCACTGAGTTGGTGGATGAATCATTTCACAGAGTAATCAAAGTAACGAACTGCCTGAGGAAGAGTTGGCTCAGCTTGTGAGGAGACAAGTGGCCACCTCTCTGTGAAGCGTTATAGTAATGATGACGCAGAGTAGGGAATTCCAGCAGATAGAGGAAGGCGATCCGAAGAGCCAGGAGAGGAAGCGAACAGTCATGAGACGGATTGGCGTTAAGCCATGAACAGACAGAGAGTAAAAGGGGAGAAAAGAAAGCAGCCTAAGAGGCAGTAGAGCAGACCTAGAAGTGGAAAAAGCAGAGCTGAGCTCACTGTTATAGGCAGAGGTAGTAGAGATTGGAGGACAAACAACGAAGAAAACGCTGAAGGCGCAGAGAGTCTGGGGAGTCACTTGGAGGTCGAGTGAAAAGCCAGAGAGCTCAATTGACAATAGCATATTGTTGTTGGAGTTTCTTGGAGGTCTTGTGATTCACAAAGGCATGCAAAGGCCGAGCAAAAGACCTTAGAAAAGGCAGAGCAGAGAGACGCGAGCCACAGCCAGAGCGAGCACCAGAAGTGAGAGCTGAGAGCCAGAACGAGAGCTAGAGCCAAAAATCCAAAGCTAAAGTTAGAGCCATAGCCAGAGCAAGAGCCAAAGCCAGAGCCAAAAGCCAGAGCTAGAAAGCTGAAGAGCTCCAAGAGCCAAGGGATAAGATGGTGTTCTGAGCCCAATGTTCCTGTATAAAACAATGGAGTTAAGTGTAGCACTTGTAAAAGAACTATTGCCATAATCCTAGAGAGCCTAATCGAGTTTATTAGAGCTCAAGGAGACGTAGCCCAAGATATCAGGGTGAACTCCATATTATACTATTGCCTTATGTGTTTGTTTTTACTGTTGCTCTAACTACTGTTATATGCATTTGTATATCAGTTTAAGTACCTTCCCATATCAGCACAAACAACATATTTTAAAGTAAATAATCAGCTGAAAACAAATACAAGCATACACCCATATTTTCAAGAATTTCTTTTCCACATTGGTTAATCATTAAGACTTGAGAAAATTTGAAGCTTTAGAAGTTGGAGAGGTTCTTGTAAGTTAGACAAGAAACCTAAGAGCCCCATTTTTAGATCACTGACCTACTATACCTGCATAACTATAACCATAACAATGCATGCATAACAACATATATACATTAACATGCATAACAAATGCATATACAATTGACATGCATTCATGACAAACACATCCCAACAATAACATCATCAACTTCTACATGTCAACATAACTATAAAAATGACTACCACCATGCATACATAACAAGCACATATACCACCTACATGCATGTAAGGAAAACACAATCCGCCCATCTAGTCCAAGGGTTGAACCATGCTTTGATACCACTATGTGGTATCAGATATCACCCAATGCAAACAAAAACCAGACACCACCCAAAGAGAATAAAACCCACTCTGATACCACCTTGTAACACTCTCCTCCCACATTTATCCAAGTTAACCAATCCATTGGGGTAAACCTGTACATTTACACATCATACACAAGAGTAAACGAGCTCTTATTAGCATATGAAAATCCAACCAAGTTAGGGACTTCCACGTACCACCTGACCATAGATTGAGCTGTAAAAAATCTTTCTTTCAACCAATCACCCCTGTGCCATATTCTGAGCATGAATGTCAGGCTCACAAAAAAACCAAATAGGGTTTCCTTAGGCTTCCTAGGCCCGAAACCCTCATCTATACAACCAGGATTTATCTCAATCCTGTCAAGGGATTCCTAGGCCCAAACAAGAAACATACATTATCAGGCTTTACCTCAATCCCACCATATAGTGGTCCATGGATCACTAGGCCTATACAAGCATGGATGCCTCTAGATCTCTCCATCTAAACCATGAGGAATTTGTTTGTCTCCACCTCTAGGATTTAGTGTCTATCCCGCCATTTACCGATCAAACATTCCTAGGCTCAATGAGGGTACACACAAACAGTCTTTACCACAATCCCACCTTTACTGGTCTAAGGATTCCTAAGCCTTATGATATCTCGAGAGACTACCCCACTCAGTTTTGAAACCATTTAGAAATCCATCTCAACCAAGTAAGAGAAAACCCATCACACCATGGCTATTTGGAAATGGCAAGGGAAAGCTAAAAACCACTGTCACACCTAGAAAAACCCATACCAATAACATGAGAACCAAATACACACATGCATGTACCATGCATGCCAAAAATAGCAAGGAAAACATACATGCACCTTGATACATGCAAGTAATCTAGTTGTAGCCACTTGATCCCACTCTTCCTTGCATGATATTTGCTTCCCTTTTCTTTCTTGTCCTTCCTTTGCCTTTGTTTCCTCAATGCTAGAGTGCTCTAAGAATTCTCTAAGTGTATGAGAGAGATTGGAGAGAGAGATCCACCCAAAATTTTTCAAAAGTCCATGAAGTAATCCTCATAAGCCTCTTTATCATTGAGGCCTCTATTTATTCATTTTCCTCCTCACGTGCAACCTGTGACCTTTCACCTTCCTTTTCTCCTACTTTCCATTATTTTCATAAATAAAATGCCAATTAATGCCTTTTTCCTTTTCAAATGCCTTCACTGTTTCCTTTGCTAATTTCCCCATAGCCATATTAAACCAAATGAACACCCACTAGGTTTTTTTTCCCAACATTTAGCTTGGAATACATGTGGCATGAGCATGGTATTATTTATTTTTTACACGGAAAATCAACTAGGGTTGTTACATTTGTTCTCCCATGACCTCCTAGTGAGAATTGAAAGTACATAATAAATACTAGCAAGGTGTGGAAATCATTGGAAATATATGGAAGAACAAGTGATGAACTTTGTACTCAGAGGGAGCAAACAAGATCAAGTCTGATTGAAGCACATTTCTATAAAGGTGGCTAGAATATTTGAAGACCAATATTGATCCATATATGCTAAAGATGAGCTTGTATGTATAGGACTTATGTGTAAGAGGGTTTTTCTTTTGAGGCATGAGATTTGAGATATCTTTGACACCATGGATTGTAAGTCCATCAAAATCTCCCTGATGAATGATTTGAAGAAGTTGCAAGACTCTGATGTTGAATTGGCTAATTCTCTAATTGATCTATCTACTGATGTTTGTTTCTACTGAAGTCAATTATTATATGTTGGATTCAATTATGGTTTGTTGGATTCTACTATGACAATTGATGCTTTTTATTGTAAGAAGCCAATTATTATCTGTTGGACTCTACTATAGTTGTTGATGATTGCTTTTGTGAAAAGCCTTTATTGAAGTTTATTAGTATCCGCTGATAGACGATAATGTTTTCTTTTGAGAGAAACCTCGGTTGAAGTTGAATAAACAATTAAATGTTGTTGTTTGTTGAAATGTTTGTTAAAGTACTGAGATATAGCATGGCTACATTTCTGATGTTGAACTAGTTGTTGATGTGAGGAAATTGGAATGACAGAGAATCCCCTTGAAGAGGGAGAATTGATTACATATCATCATATTATGGACTGTCTCCTGTAGGTCATGCTTCATGAGACCTTGTGGTTTGGGAGATATATTGTTGATTTGTTTGTTAGAAAGTACAACAAAAAAGGCTCCATTTGACTTTAGCCTTAGTCAAATTGAGTAAATCGAATTTCCACATCAGCAAGACAACTTGCAGGTACTTAACTAGTGTGACATGGATCTTATCACTTAGTTAGCTCAGTAAATTCAACTTAGCAGGCTTGGAGTTCAATTAACTGACCTTTAACAATTAATAGATTTAGTACAAGGCCAGTTGTGTAGTGATGCAACAGTCTAACTCAAAGATTTGTTAGTTAACTAATCAATTAGCCCAAAATAACCCAGACATGCATGAAATTAAAATTGTTCAGCTAGAGTGGAGGAGAAAAAGGATAGTGTAACATTAAGTGTATACTAGTTGAGTGTACAATTGTTGCATGCAGTCAGGATATCAATTCCTTCGGAATTCTGCATGGAAATAGGGAATTCCCTATTGTTTAGGATATTTAATTAGCTCATATTTTCACAAGGAAACATGAGGTTGGAGGAGGTAGAAATTGGCTAAGTGTTGGCTAGAGGCTCTCATTCAACAGAAAGAACAATTTTACTTCTACAGGTGGTGCTCGAAGTTGGAGCATGCAATTGTAATAGTTTTTTGTCCAACTGATTAATGAAAAGAGGCTTAAGGGGTTTTTCCCAGTTGGTTTCCCTTAGAAACCACTATGTATTTGTGGTTTTTCTTGATACATGTCTATGCATGTTGTTCTAAATTGTGATTTTCATTCCACATATTAGTAGAATAGAAGTTTTCTTCTTACTTTAGTTCAAATTCTTTAGTAGTTGCAATTTCTATCAAATTTCTACATGGTATCGGAGCCCTGGAATCACATTAACACTAGTATTTCGAATTTGTCCTTCAGGAATTTTGAATTTGCAACTTTAGTGCAACATTTTTTCTTCAAATTAAGGATATTGTCTTTCAACGGAATGAGATTGGAGTATGCTTTGGAGGGTTGCTCGAATTTTATAGCTTGGAAGTATTGAATGGAAGTAGTGCTTGATGATAATGGTGTGTTAGAATATGTTAAAACTAACATTTTGAAACCCCAGTAGTCTGATGCACAACAATCATCCCAATGGAAGAAGGATGTTGCAAAGGCCAAGAAAATCCTTTTGGAAGGTGTGAGAGACCATATGGTCTCAAATATCCATGGAAAAGAAACACCATATGCTATGTGAAGACACTAATTGAGTTAGTTGAAAATAACAGTGACCATAGAAAATTAGACCTTAAAGACAAACTTTGAAACATTGGGATGCAAAAAGATGATATAACCATCCCACAATATCTCTCTAGATTCACTCAAGTTTGAGATGAGCTTGGAGGGGTTGGGGTGAATGTTGTAGAAGATGATCTGGTGAGCCTAACTCTTTTAGGCCTTCCAATATCATGGCACAACTACCAAGAATCTATTAATGGAAGGGGAAAATTACCAAATTGGGAAAGGTTGTGGTCCGATTTGTTTCAAGAAGAGACCAGGAGAAATACAAGAGATGGAGGTTCATCTAGAGAAAAGGATGAAGAGAATTTTTCCTTGGTTGGGAATGGGAATAAGGGAAAAGTAAATAATTCACAAAGAAAATCTGAATCCATCTAAAATAATGACAAGATGAAAGACTTAAGAAAGATAAAATGTTTCCATTGCCACAATTATGGATACTATGCAACAAAATGTTTTCACAAGAAGTCTAACAAGAAGCCTTTAGGAGGAGTAGGAGGTGAAGCACTAGCTTCACAATTATAATCATACTTCACCCTAATACCATGCATAGCCAACAATGTTATGGGGAGTGGGTGGTACCTTGATTATGGTGCCTCGCTCCATATGACACTATGCAAGGAATTTTTTAGTAGCCTGGAAGAGAAGGATATCCACATGCATATCGAATTCTGGGATGATGGGAGGTACAATGCTACAAGAATTAGTATTGTCAACTTTGAGAGGGAGAAAGCCTCCCCTCTTCGCCTCAAAGATGTTATGTATGTACTTGGGATGAAGAATAACCTGATATCTATAGAAATATTGGAGGATAAAGGCTATGATATTATTTTTAGTAAATGGAAATCCTTTCTGAGACACATAGCTACCGGGCTAGTGAAACAAACTGGAGTTCGATTGAAGAACCTATACAAACTTGAGGTGGCAGATTGCACTCCATTGAGAAACAAGGCAGAAAAATTGCAGAGTCGAGGTGTTGGAGAAATATGATACAGGAGATTGGGTCATCTACACCATGGTGCCTTAAAAATCATGTAGCAAATTACCATGGGTCTCCTTAAAGGATCCCTTGATCAATAAGATGTCTGTGAGCATTTCACAATGGGGAAATATGTCAAATCCACCTTCCATGTGTTGGGTGTGGAGCCTAATTATTGTTGGTTGATAAAAGGTGTCTTTTAAAACTCCTAATTACCTCATGCTAATCATCAACCTGGGCAAGTCCTTTTATTCCAAGAGTGTACACAATATGTGCATGTTATGAATCTAGAGAGTATAAACCTTTGATACAAGAGTAAACAGATGCATTTATAAAACTCAAATTGCAACTGTTAAAGGAAATATTACATCTAAGCATCAAGACTTAATTCTCTATTGAAATCGTAATCAAATCTCAAACAAGCAATTCAATTGACAATAACATCAACCGAGAGCGTAGTAGCAATAACCAATCCCTTCTAGTTGATTCAATCCAAATCACACTCAATCTCAATTAAGAAATCCAAATGGAAATGATGTCAACCAAGAGTTCCATAGTGATAACCAAACTCTTTCAACTGATTAAATCAATAAGGTTCACTGTCTTAACGATTGATTAAGTTAATATACAATAAGCATAAATAGAATCAAATGACAATGCTACAGAACATGTAAAGAAAATGTACTAACTTCAATATAGGAAATCGGTAAATAGAAAATAATATAAACTCATAGAAAATGGGAAAAATATCAAACCACACAAACTTGCATGAATTAGAAATATAACACAAGGGATATTAGTTCAATCCCCCAGAGGCCAGGCCCTTAGCCACCAGCGAATACTACTGAGCTACTTCAGAGAATACAAATGAACAACAACGTAAATTATATATTAACCATTGAACTCAAGTCTCATTACAATACGGTCGTGATCTCCAATAGCACAAGTCTCTAAATTAAAATTACAATTTGAAATAAACAAAATTTGATCCCATTTCCTGCTATAGTCTTTTGCTTTTATAGTGAGAAAGAGGTAAAAGATAAATGTGATCCCTTAAGATCGGGAGATCCTAAGGGATTCACAATTGGATGCTATCTTTTGACACCCTTCATATTTAGCATTAATCCTCCTAATTCGTCCTCTAACCTGACTGCAACTGATGTGCCCCATTCTTCCTTTTTTGGTTTATGTTGTTCTGTCTCTAGGTAGCAACAATTGTTCCTTTCATTATTTCTCTGCATAAAAATGAGTAAAAGTTAGTTATGGTGGCTAAATATTAATCGAGAGTAGTTCATCCATTTCTTATCATAATCCATCAATATGTTAGTGTATCAATATATGAAAGAGATAAGAAAAGAGGAAAAAGGTGATGGAATTAAGAGTAAATACATACCCATTTCGTAACTCAACATACTCCCCTACTTACCTTGTTTCATGTCCTCATTAAAAGTAAATAGTTCTTATGCGGTGCAATTAAAGAGTAGGCTGGAGAGAAAGCATCAAAAATTGGTCTAAAACCATGATGTTGAGCCAGAAGCGCAAAGGCGGGCCCTTCCTTTCCTTCAGGAAATTTGTAGTCAGCCCGATACCCTTCAGGGGGATACCAAATAATGGGGCTTTGAAACCAGCATCCTAACCAATAAGGTCCTTCTCTCAAAATAAGATTGTTGTAGGTGACCATACGGGCTGCAACAGCTTTAAAATTTATGTAATTAAATGATTCCCTATATTTCACACTATTAGTAAAGATTGTCCATCTGAGCTTAGATGCAGTCAGAGATCTTTCTTGAATGGAGAGGAAATACGATATTCCTTTTTGCACAATCTCCTTATGTATGGGCCCTAAATTTTTAATCACCCCTTCTCATGTCATCAGACTCTAATGGAAAAAATTTGTAAGGGGTGCTTAGGTTCACTTCTCACCCAAAGATCCAATCCATTTTCTTGTCTTTGAAATGCATCATAAGCTTTAAACCATTTGAGTTGGTTAACTGCAAATGAAATAAAAGCATGGAATTGAACATCTCCTACAAAAGGGTTAGGGTTCTTGTCCACCTCATTCTCTAATATAAAAGCGTGCAGATAAAACTCACAAAGAAGCCTTTGGACCTTTACACAATGTTGCTTGCAACAATTTATAAAATCTTCAATTGTTCCTAATTCAATTGCTTTACCAGCTCTTACGGCTTTAATTTTGAATAACAGGTACCGCTCTAATAAAAACAAGTCATAATTGGTGCAGGAGACCTGCATGCTAGGACATCTAAGTATAATGAGCAGACGATGTTTTTCTGACTTATGACTCTGTCTAGCTTGAGCTTGATCTTCTCCATTTTTTCTTCCGCATTTCTGCATCTGTCAAAAGTCTCACTCTCTATTGTATTCATTTCCCAAAGTTTTTTCTGCAGCTCTTGATATTTCTGCCGGGAAATGGTTTCTTGTTCAAATCGTTCCAACGTGAGCCAAGCTTGTGCCAATTCCTCCTGAAGATTTAGTAGAAGGGGGTCATTGATACAGACTTAAACAGGAACACAACAAATTACAGAGATAACCATATACATAAAGATGCAGCGGAAATAATACTTCATTTCATTAATGGAAAATACTGAAATATGCTTACAACCAGAAATGGAATTAAACCAGCTAGGGCGATGGCAGCTTATCTATGAGAAGAGATGTGTGGCTACATGCCTCTGAACTATCTTACAATGAGGCTCAAAGGCCTATTTATTGTTGAGAAACAATGGAAAAACCCTTCACATTCCAAAACCTAACCCT
>APFE030838078.1:222482-224982 GCA_000404065.3 Pinus taeda | reverse complement strand
TGCGTGTTGTGTCTCTAGGGGAGCGGGTTTGGTGTTTGGAGGGAACATTGTTGGTTGCTTGTCTTGAGGTAACGCTTGTTTTTTTTGTGTGTGCTTGCAAGCCATGCTTGTGCTTGTCCCACCCATCCTTTGTTTTTCTTTCCCCCAATGTGTTTCTGTGGGGGGTTCGGAAGCTTGTTTCTTGGCAGCCCTTCCGACGATCTGTTCGACCATGCATGGTTGTTGCGGTTGAGGTGCTCGAGAAATACGATGGATAAAAAATTCATACTCATTCGTAGTAGCGGTGCTCGGTCTTTTGTTCGTTGGAAGGAATGGGCCAAGGGTGCGGGCTTCCATAGTTGGTTCTCTCAAAAAGGCAGTGGTGGTTGATGTGTTGCTTGGGTGAGCTTTTTCGCTGGTGGTTGGGTCGAGGGAGTGGTTGCGCGCGCTTGGTAGCTCAAACCTTCCGTGAGGGGAAATTGTCGGGGTGGGGTCAGTGTGGGATGGATGAAGAGCGATTCATCCCGTTGGGTTGAACACCCAAGTACCTCCTGACCCTACCTCGACAATGCCCTCACGGAAGGGTTTGGTGTCCAGGTAATGAAAAACCCCTCCCTCGGTCTGAGCTCCATCGGGATTGCAATTTTCCCAGCTAGTGGGCAAGAGGGTGGCAATCTTATCTCGTGCCTTTGTTGTCGAGGGAATTCCTCGTCCTCTCGTGAGCCACTCCCCTTCTAAGGGAAAAAGAAGTAGCGGGTTGTGTCTTTGTTCCTCCCTTTAGATTGTGGGTTTTTTGTGGGACTTGGTCATTTATTTCTTTGTTTCGTGGTGTGCGCTTTACGGGAGTCCCTGCCTTTTAGTGGCCTTGCACCATCGATGTATTTGTGGCCCGTGGCTTTTTCCGGCGTTGATTGTCCGCCCGTGACAACTCCTCTTTGGAGTTTGATTCTTGACCCCTGTTGGCATTCTCGCTGGAAAGGTTGTTGGGTGTTTTTTACACGAAGGGGTGCAACAACGGGGTGGGTTTGTTATTAGTAGTTTATTTGTCATTTGAAGCTTTCTTCCGGGTTGGGGGGTTGTTTACCTTTTAGTAACGTGCTCCGATTGCGATTTATTTGCTTGGTTGTGACTTATTTGCTTGGTTGTTTGATTGCTGTTTGTTATGTTGTGAAGCTAGAAAGGGTGTTGTGCCATACATGTAGGTGGGAGGGTGTGAAGAGGTGGGATGCTTTTCGATTGGGTGCCTTGTTCGATTTCTTTCTGGTTAGCGGACATCTACTTGGCGTGTTGTTGGGCTTCCCTCTTTTCTTGGGAGCTTTGTTTTGTTTCTTTGGTGTTGTTTTCTTCCCTTCTTCCTTTTGCCCCTAACTAAGCTTTGTGGAGGAGAGGTGGGATTGTTGTGGATTGTGCCTTGTTCAATTTCTTTCTGGTTAGCAGACATCTACTCGGCGTGCTGTTGGGCTTCCCTCTTTTCTTGGGATCTTTGTTTCTTTGGTGTTGTTTTCTTCCCTTCTTCCTTTTGCCCCTAAGCTTTTTGGAGGAGAGGTGGGATTGTTGTGGATTGGAGTTCGGGAAGGACGAAAAGCAGTGCGTGTTCCCTGGGTGGCCACCCTAGTCCTTCTCGATCACCGTCCCCTGTAGTTGCCCCATTTTTGCGAAGGCGCGGGGTTTGGGAAGCTTGTTCTCTGTTTGAGCCTCCCCTTGTGAGCCAGTAGCCACGTTTGATATCTCTTGCCTTTCTGTTGTTTTCTTCCCTTCTTGCTTTTGGCCCCTAGCTTTATGGAGAAAAGGTGGGATTGTTGTGGATTGGTGTTTAGGAAGGGCGAAACGCAGTGCGAGTTCACGGGTGGCCACCCTAGTCCTTCTCGATCGTCGTCCTCTGCAGTTCCCCCCTTTTTTCGAAGCCACGGGGTTGGGGAAGCTTGTTCTCTGTTTGATCCCTCCCCTTGTGAGCCGGCAGACACGTTTGATATCTCTCTTTCTTTCATGTTGTTTTCTTCCCTTCTTCCTTTTGGCCCCTAGATTTATGGAGAAAAGGTGGGATTGTTGTGGATTGGTGTTGGGGAAGGACGAAACGCAGTGCAAGTTCCTGGGGTGGCCACCCTAGTCCTTCTCGATCGTCGTCCCCTGCAGTTCCCCCCTTTTTTTGCGCAGGCACAGGGTTGGGGAATCTTGTTCTCTATTTGAAGCCTCCCCTTGTGAGACGGTAACCACGATTGATGTCCCTTTCTTTCATGTTGTTTTCTTCCCTTCTTCCTTCTGGCCCCTAGCTTTACGGGAGAAAAGGTGGCATTGTTGTGGATTGGTGTTCGGGAAGGACGAAACGCAGTGCGAACTCCCAGGGTGGCCACCCTAGTCCTCCTCGATCGTCGTCCCCTTCAATTCCCCCCCCCCTTTTTGCAAAGGCACGGGGCTTGGGGGGCTTGTGCTTTGCTTGATCCCTCCCCCTGTGAGCCGGTAGCCACGTTTGATCTCTTCTATTTCTTTCACCTTGTTTTCTTCCCTTCTTCCTTTTGGTCCC
>APFE030838078.1:187482-217482 GCA_000404065.3 Pinus taeda | reverse complement strand
GTACGGGTGTTAATTGGTATAAAGGAAACATAATAATACTTGGTTGCGAAAAACAAACTAAGTAGACTAATGGTTAGGCATAGTCCATGAACATAAGTATTGGCGAAAAGAAAGTGTTCGGTGGCGCCGCACCTCGCCAAGTACGGTTGAGAGACTACCGTAGGCCTGGGGGCGTGGCACGCGGGGTTCCCATGTCGCTCGCGAACGGCCGCCCGAGTCTGCGTAGCTTCAGGTTTCCATGTCACCGCGCGATAGGGAACGACCGCCCAATTTTGGGGAGCTTCAGGTTTCCATGCCATCACGCGACAGGGAACGACTGCCCAAGTCTACTGAACACGGGGCTTTCCATTCCGTGGCATGATGGAAACCGCAACCTCGGGGTCTTCCATGTCCCGTCACGACAGGAACCACAACCTCGGTGCAGGGAACTCGGGTTTCCATGCCGCGAAACGACAAAGAACCGCCCGAGTCCGCGGAACCCAAGGGCTTTCTGTTTCGTGGCATGAGGGAAACTGCCTAATTCCGGGAACCTCTGGGGTCTCCATCTCCCGCCCGGAACTTGTGTTTCCATGTTGCAACGCGACCAAAATCGCCAAATTTTATGGAACTCATGGTTTCCATGTTGCGGAACGATGAAGAACCTCCCAAGTCTTGCGAACTCGGGGTTTCGATTTCGCGGCAGGGTGGAAAACGCTTGCCTGGTCTGTCTCTGGAACTTGGGGTTTCCATGCCTCCTTGCGACAGGAGCCGTCCAAGTGCGGGGAAAGTGGGGTTTCCCCGCCCCGCCGTGACGACATATGCCCAAGTGCGCACGAAATCTAGGGTTTCCATGTCCCATCGCGCCGGAAACCTCTACCACGTACGCGAGGGGGTGTCAGGTATTCGAGTCGGGAGCGCCCGAGAGAGTCGAGAGACCGAACCCATAGTACGGGCACTCGAGTTCAGCTATATGCGACTCGGGTGAGCATTCGGTTATATGTGAAGTCTTGGCATCGCGTTCGCTTATGCGCGACGATGATGGGCGCACTCATAGCAGGCCCGCCGTGTTGGGCATGGTGCACGCCCCTTGATACCTGCACGATGGGCGAGTCACCGATGGAAGGCGCATGGGCGACCCTTGTTGGGTGCCCTGATGAAAGGGGTGACCATGTGCGGACGAGTTAGGACGCGGGCGGGTGTGCGATGTGCGGCGACGGGTGTAATCGGCGAAGTGTTGGAGCCGACCCATGGGTGCGACGGTGCACACGAAGGGACGTGGCGGTTCGTTGGAATGGGGCGTGTCGAGGTTATGAGGCAGGTTAGTCGGGCATGCATGTTGATGGAGCCGACCCTTGTTATCCCCGAGAGACACGGCCCTTGGGCGAAAGGATGCGTACAAGTAAGGAGGATGGCATTCGACGAAGGGACATCGAACTCAGACTTCCACATCGCAGAACAAGTGCGAAGGAAGGCGTTGGGCGAAAACGAAAGGAAGAGAAGGACGCGGGTAAGAGGGCCGCACCGGAGGGTGGATTACAGAGGGCGGGTCGGACTTGGTAGTGCGGATAGGCAGAGCGGGGCGGGTTACCGTCCGGGCAGGCAGGCCACGCGTCGTCACTATGGACCGCACCGACAGGCAGAGTTTGGGCACCGCGAAACGGAAAGTCGGGCGGATAAGTTCGCAGTTCAGGTGTGGATTTGTGTCATGCAGGCCGCGGGCAGTGCAGCACGACCACAGGACACGAGGTTGAGTATCAGGGATATATTATTGATGAATGGTGGGTGCATGTGGATATAGCCAAGATCCAATTCGTTCGGGATTGGCCAACCCCAAACACTATAAGAGAGCTCCGCAACTCTTTGGGTCTTGCCGAAATCTACTGTAGGATCGTGTTATGGACACGAGACTTCTGATTTTCCGCTTCTATACAAAAGCCACGAAGGGAGCAATGACATGACAAGCCGGGAGGAAAAGTGATCGATGGCCGGTAACCTGCCAAGAAGAAGTTCAAACAAAGACTTCATGACATCGAAGGAATGAAGGAGATAAAGTGGCTGAAGGACCAACGAAGGAGACGTTGTTGATGAATGGACAAGTCCCTAGCTAAGAGGGAGTTCTAACAAGTTCCCAACTACAAAGGAGCTTGGGCAAGTTCCTTGTCAGAGGAAACTTCGGCATGTCTTCCTCGATCAAGGGGAAGAGATAGACACAACATTCTTGTCTTCGCCTGGAAAGAAAGAACGGGAGGATTGGGTAATCGTTTGGCATCTGATGCTCTCTGAAGATGTGTAGGGCATCCAAGACAAGAGTAGGCAAGAGGAGCGGTATTCTTTGAGGCCTGGGAATACAAGACAAGAATTTTCCTAGAAGGTCATACTCAGGGAACACCTGGGTGGGTATGTACCTTTAGAGACAATGACTAAGGTGTTTATAAGCCATTGGCCTCGCCAACATTGTGCTCTGATCTTATGAGAGATAAAGCTGTTAGTCAAGGCCTTGCTATGAACAATGTTGGCTAATATGATGCTATAAAAGATGGGTTTCCAATTCGGTTTCTCTTATGTGAATTATTCAAGATTGAAAAATAGCCAAACACCTTGTAATGATTTATGAATACCTCCCTAGTTAAGAGGGGGTGTTGAAGAAAGTGTAACTGGGTTCGGTCTTCATAAATGTACTTTTGATATTTTTATTTTATTCAAGAAAGAAATATATATATATATATATATATTTCTATTATATTTATCATTGAGTTTCTTGCTCATTGAAATAGGACTAGCACATGTTAAATTGTTATAAAGAGTCAAAAGAAAATGTTGAAGACCTTAAGGGCATGTTACACGAGGTATATTTATGTATTAGATTCAAATATATTCCTACCCTCGTGCCTTCGTTCGGGTCGTGCGCCCATTCAAACCCCAAATTTCCTTCAGGCGGGCCGAGTCATCGCGTGTCGTTCCGTGTGTGGGTGCCCGGGCACATGTGGCCGTGCCAAAAATGCTAAGTCGTGACTACCCATGTGCCTTCTTTGTTCGGGTCATGCACCCATGGAAACCCCAAATTTCGCTCGGGCGATTCAGGTCGGCTTGCCCAGGGTGGGTCGGGTTGTGTCGTGCCATGTGTGGGTGCGCCGGTACATGTGGCCGTGCCAAAAATTCTAAGTCATCACCGCCCGTGTGCCTTCTGCATGTTCGTGCGGCTCGTTTGGTCGACGCTCCTTCGGGCCTTCGTTCGGGTCGTGCACCTATGGAAAGCCCAAATTTCGTTCCGGTGGGTCGGGTCATGTCGTGTGTGGGTGCCCGTGCAAACGCGATCGGGCGAGTCGTGTCGGGTCGTGCCGTGCCGTGAGTGGGTGCTCGGGAACATGTGGCCATGCAAAAAATGTTAAGGCGTGACCACCTGTGTGCCTTCTGCATGTTCGCGCGACCCGTTTTCCCGACGCTCCCTCGTGCCTTCGTTCGGGTCGTGCACCCATGGAAACCCCAAATTTCGTTCAAGTTGTGCATACAAGGAAACCCCAAATTTTGTTCGGGTCGGGTCGTGTCGTGTCCTGTGTGGGTGCCCATGCAAACGCGTTCGGGCGGGTCGGGTCGGCTCGCCCAAGGCTGGCATGGTCGTGTGTGGGTGCTCGGGCACACGTGGCCATGCCAAAAATGCTAAGTTGTGACTGCCCGTGTGTCTTATGCAAGTTCGTGCGACCCATTTGCCTGATGCTCCCCCGTGCCTCCGTTTGGGTCAGGCGCCCACAAAAACCCCAAAATTTCGTTCGGTTCGTGCACCCATGGAAACCCCAAATTTCATTCGGGCGGGTCGGGACGTGTCGTGTGTGGGTTCCCGTGCAAACACGTTGGGGCGGGTCAGGTCGGGTCGTGTCATGTCATGTGACAGCACCCAGGGCACACGTTGTCGTATAAAAAATGCAAAGTTGTGATAGGGGTGGGCTTTCTGCACGATTGTGCTACCCATTCGCTCGAATCTCCCTTGTGCCTTGGTTTTGGTTGTGTGTCGGAGCCCATGTAAACTCATTCGAGCGGGTCGTTTGCCATGTAAACACTCGTTCGGGCGGGTCGTTTGCCATGTAAACGCGTTCGGGAAGGTTGTTTTCCATGCAAACTCCTTCGGGCGGCTCGGGCGAGGGCACCCGTGTAAACTCATTCGGGTGGGTCGGGCGAGGGCGTTGGTGTAAACTCATCCGGGCGGGTCGTGCGAGGTCGTCCGTGCAAACTCGTTCGGGCTGGTCGTTCGGGAGAGGGCGTCTGTGCAAACTCTTTCGGGCGGGTCGTTCAGGAGAGGGCGTTCGTGCAAACTCGTTTGGGCGGTTTGGGCGAGGGCGTCCGTGCAAACTCGTTCGGGCGAGGGCGTCCGTGCAAACTCGTTTGGGCGGGTCATTCGGACGAGGGCATCCGTGCAAACTTGTTCTAGCGAGTACGTCCGTGCAAACTCGTTCGAGCGGGTCGTTCGGGTGAGGGCATACGTGCAAACTCGTTCGGGCGGGTTGGGCGAGGGCGTCTGTGTGAACTCGTTCGGGTGGGTCGTTTGAACGAGTTCACACGGACACCCTCGCCCGAACGGGCGTGTGAACTCTTTCGAGCGGGTCGGGCGAGGGCATCCGTGTGAACTCGTTCCGCGGTGGCGCGAGGGCGTCTGTGTGACTCGTTCAAGGCGGGTCGGGCGGAGGGCGTCCGTGTGTAACCTTTCAAAGGCGGGTCGGGCGAACGAGCCGTTCAAGAAAATGCTAAGGATTGTGACTGAGGTTGCTTTGTGCCCGTTCGTGCAGCGCTCGTGTTGCCCAGGCCTCGCTTGTCCTACGTTTCCGCGTGAGGTCGTTTGAGGCAGTACGCATGTGAACTCGTCTCGGGGCGGGTCGGGCGAGGGCGTGCGTGTGAACTCGTTCGGGTGGGTCGGGCGAGGGCGTCCATGCGAACTCGTTCAGGCGGGTTGTTCGGGCGGGTCGGGTGAGGGCGTCTGTGTGAACTCGTTCGGGCGGGTCGTTCGATCGGGTCGGGCAAGGGCATCCGTGTGAACTCGTTCGGGCGGGTCTGGCAAGGGCGCACCTGGGCGAACGAGCCCGTATCAAAAAATGCTAAGTTGTGACCCGAGGTTGGCGTTGTGCACGTTCGTGCAGCTCTTTTGCCTGGCTCTCCCTTGTCCCTTTGTTTGGGTGAGTCGTTTGAGGGTGTGCGTGCGAACTCATTCGGGCGGCTTGTTCAAGTGGCTCGCTCGGGTGAACTCGTTCAGGCGGGTTGGGTGAGGGCGCACCCGGGCAAATGAGCCCGTGTCAAAAAATGCTAATTTGTGACCCGAGGTTGGCTTTGTGCACGTTTGTGCAGCTCGTTTGCCCGGCTCTCCCTTGTCCCTTCATTTCACTTAGTCGTTTGAGGGCGTGCGTGGGAACTCGTTCGTGCGTGTAACGCCTCATGGGGTCGACGGCGTGACGGGCGCACGGGCGCGGTGGGCACCCCGAGCAAACGTTGGGCACGGTCAACAGGCGACACAAGGGTGTGTGCCTGGGTGAGGGCGAGCGCACACAGAGCGCGGGCAGAACGACGAGCTGTGGGTAACGTGGAGCTGCGGTTGGACAGAACAACCGGCGGGTGAATGACAGCGCTGCGGTTGGACAGTGCTGCGGTTACGTGCGAAGTGTTGAACGAACAAGTTGCGGGTATGTGCGAGCGACAGCACATGTGCAGTGGGTCGTTCAACGAGCTTATACGATGATCAAGGGGGCCTTGCATGATGGAAAGCCGACCTACAGTAATGGCTTTTGGAACACGTTTATGATGGATTGGGGCATCGGCCAAGGGGCTTCGCCCACCCATCACTCAACACAAGGATGCCTATATATTAGATGAGCGAGGGAGCTCATTCAACAACAACGAACGCACTTGATCTTTGCTCAAGACACAAGAGGAACTGCGCACAAGGAGGATATGCGCATTACTCATGCGTAGATTGCCTTGGTAACTCGGACGTGGAAACGAAGGCTTGGTCAGAGGTCGAAGTTTGTATAGAAGTGGTTCTGGTTTACGGTTTGGGTGCATAATTTGGCAGAGGGTATCGGTGGTTCAGGTGAGCACCGTTCTTTGTACAAAAGGTGCATGAAATTTTGGTAAAGGTAGATTGCCTATCATTGTAAATTGGTTAAGTGTTGGCCGTGGAATTTGCCCCGCACACTTGTGCATTGTATATTATAAAATTCTAAGTTATAATATATGGTCGGGCAGGCTGTTCGGGAGTTTTCCCTCCCCTTTATATCGTGCAATTGTTGATGTGATTTTTTATAATTGTTGTGATAATGAATGAGTATGGGCTTCATTGATATAAAGGTTTAATGTGTTTTACTTGGTTGTGAAAAATAAACTAAGTATCAGTTGTGAATTAGGCATAGTCCGCACACATAAGTATTGTTAAAAAGAAAGTGTGGGTGGTGCCGCACCTCGCCGGCACAGTTGGAACACTACCGTAGGCTTGGGGGCGTGACAGTTGGTATCAGAGCTAGTGAAGCTCGTGATGAAGTGACCGTGGAGACAGGTTCTTGCAGGGAAGGAGGTTGGTGAAACACTCTAAGTGTGACATCAAGGACATGGGTTGCAGGTGAAGCGAGTGCATGGTCGAGACTAGACTGCAAAGAAGGAGAAGGCTATTAGCAATGGCTGAAGCTGAGGCTGGGTCTAGTCATGATCCCACAGAGACTACTCTTGGGAAAATGGTGAACAGACTGGAGTACTTGGAAGATCATTTTGAGAAGAAGATTGACCTTGTTTTGGAAGAACAAAAGGCATTCTTGATTATGAAAGATGAACTTGATGAACTCCGAACTCAGCATGAGTACACTGATTTGATGTGTACGCAACTTGAATTAAGGGTCAAGGACGTAGAAGCTTCAAGGGACTAGGGTCTTGCAGAGATCGTGGACTTGAGGAAAGCTCTTGAAGAAGCCAAGGATGAAATAGCGGTGTTGAAGAAGGACGTGAGGCATGGCTCAGGTGGAGGAGTGCCTCATGTGAAAGTCAAGGAACCGGATTCATTCGATGGTACAAGGAGTGAAAAGACACTTCGTAAATTCTTGTGGGACATGGAGCAATACTTGGAAAGGTTGGGTCTATCCGATGATGAGACTAAGGTCAAGGTTGCTGCTCAATTCCTCACAAAAGATGCCAAGATGTGGTGGAGAAGAAGGATGGACCAGGTTGCAAAGGGGAGTGCTACTGACATCACTTCTTGGGATGAAATGAAAGGAGCCTTGCAGGCCCATTTTAGTCCTCAGGATGAAACATGGGAAGCTAGGATGAACATCAAGTTTATAAAGAAAACTGGGAACCTTCAAACTTATCAAAGGGAGTTTGCAAGTGCGGTCCTTGAGCTACCTGATATGGCGGAGAGAGACAAGGTATTCAATTTCATTGTTGGATTGAAGCCTTGGGCACGCAATGAGGTGAAGAGACAAAGGATCAAGACACTTGAAGAAGCCTTTGCTGCAGTTGACAGGGTGGTTGAGCACCATGATGAGACTTCTGATGATAGAAAGAAGAAGTTTGACAAACCGAAGGATAAGAAGAAAGAAGAAGCTTCGAAATCAGATGATGGTTCGAAGGCAAAGAAGGTCTTGAAGTGTTGGATTTGTGATGGTCCACATACGGTGAAAAATTGTCCCTCTAAACCGAAGTTGGCTGCTATAGCACAATCCAATGCGAACGGTGAAGGTGCTTATGTGGGTATGATGCAGGTTCTTGGAGCTGTTGCTGCTACAGAGGTGATCTCTTGGAAGGATCCCGAGAGGAACAAGTTGGAGTATGTCCGAATGAAGGTTGGAGGAGCTGATATACTCACTATGGTGGATAGTGGGGCCTCTCACAACTTCATGGGTGAAGATACTGCAAGGAAGGTTGGGCTGAAATATGTTCCTATCAAGGCACATATGAAGATGGTGAACTCTCCTCTGAATGAAGTACTTGGTGTGGCTGAACGAGTGGACACTACACTTGGTGAATGGACCAGGAAGGTGGACTTCACCATAGTGAGGATCGATGACTATGAAGCCGTACTAGGGATGGAGTTTATGAAGCAATATGATGCGATGATCGTTCCACACTTGAAGAAGTTGTACATCTATGATGGAAGGGAACATGTACCCATAGGTGTGCCTACCGTTGGAGTAACTAGGCCTAATCATGAGGTGGCAACAATGCAGGTGAGGAGCGATGAAGATATGGGTGATGTATGTAAGCGTTTGTCCAAGGAAGAGACAAAGCTTACCGAACAATCCTTTGTTATCAAATCACTTTCAGATAGTATCTTGGACTTGACAAGAAGGCTAAAGGTGATTGAGGATGAGAATGATGATGAAGCATATGTGAGGTCGGGTGAGGACCGGGTCACTTACTTACAAAGGATGGAGGTTGAAGATCCTGATAGGTGGATCGAATTGATTAGTGAGGGTGAGCCTTCAGGCTCTCACCCCTCTACATCTTCTTAGAGAGACAAGGAGATGGGGCTCATTGTTAGCTGTTCATGGCAATGAGTCCCTTAAGAAGATTGAGCAGGTATGATGGTGCAGGGATGGCTTGGCATCAAGCATCATGACATGTTGCAGATGGATGGAGATTACTTCATGGACTTGAGCATGGAATATTCTTGATGGAGTTCAGGATGTGGCAGATGTTTTGAGGAACAACTGATGGTGGCATGAGGATGTTCACTCTCATTGTTTGAGCGTGATGGTTGGACTGATCACCCGACTAGTTCAGACATGGGGGACATCAGTGAGCAGAGATGTGTTGGAATTATGTTGGAGTATCATGGCAGTTGGTCACATAGAACACTTGATGGAGAGAGGTGTTCTCATGAGCACTTTGATAGATTAATGGATGAGATGTTGGCACATGGTTGTGGTGTGTTAACACTTGTTGACATATCATGGGCAGTTTGCACATGATGGAGTTCGTGACATCATGGAGTTGACACATTGTTGCAATGGACATGTAGCTTGATGTTGAAAGGATCAACCTTTCACGATGGAGAGCAGCATGGGTAGATTGTGGCAGGTGGTCGATGATCATGGACATCTATGACATACATTAGTATGGACTATCTTGGTGACAGTTGGTCACTTAGATGAGACATGGTGGAGATAGAGGCCTACATATGTTGCAGGATGCTTGCCATATATGTGAGGGGAGTCGACATCATGGATTGATGCTTGGAGTTGGGATGTTGTCGAGGACGACAATGACTTCAGGTGGAGGAGAATGTAATGCCTCATGGGGTCGACGGCGCGACGGGTGCACGGGCGCGGTGGGCACCCCGGGCAAACGTCGGGCGCAGTCGACGGGCGACACGAGGGCGCGCGACAGGGCGAGGGCGAGCGCACACAAAGCACGAGCAGAATGACGAGATGCGAGTAACGTGGAGCTGCGGTTGGACAGAACGACTTGCGGGTGAACGACAGCACTGCGGTTGGACGGTGCTGCGGTTACGTGCGAAGTGTTGAACAAACAAGCTGCGGGTATGTGCGAGGGACAACACATGTGCAGTGGGTCGTTCAACGAGCTTATACGATGATCAAGGGGGCCTTGCACGATGGCAAGCCGACCTACAGTAATGGCTTTTGGAACATGTTTATGATGGATTGGGGCGTCGGCCAAGGGGCTTCTCCCACCCATCACTCAACGCAAGGATGCCTATATATTAGATGAGCGAGGGAGCTCATTCAACAACAATGAACGCACTTGATCTTCGCTCAAGACATAAGAGGAACTGTGCACAAGGAGGATATGCGCATTACTCATGTGCAGTTTGCCTTGGTAACTTGGACGTGGAAACGAAGGCTTGGTTAGAGGTCGAAGGTTGTATAGAAGTGGTTCTGGTTTACGGTTTGGGTGCAGAATTTGGCAGAGGGTATCGGTGGTTCGGGTGAGCACCGTTCTTCGTACAAAAGGTGCATGAAACTGTTGTAAAGGGAGATTGCCTATCATTGTAAATTGGTTAAGTGTTGGCCGTGGAGTTTTCCCGGCACACTTGTGCATTGTATATTGTAAAATTTTGAGTTATAATATATGGTTGGGCAGACTGTTCGGGAGTTGCCCCTCCCCTTTATATCGTGCAATTGTTGATGTGTTTTTTTATAATTGTTGTGATAATGAATGAGTATGGGCTTCATTGATATAAAGGTTTAATGTGTTTTACTTGGTTGCGAAAAATAAACAAAGTATCGGTTGTGAATTAGGCGTAGTCCGCACACATAAGTATTGTTAAAAAGAAAGTGTGGGTGGTGCCGCACCTTACCGGCACGGTTGGAAGACTACCGTAGGCTTGGGGGCGTGACAGTTGGTATCAGAGCTAGTGAAGCTCGTCACGAAGTGACTGTGGAGATAGGTTCTTGCAGGGAAAGAGGTTGGTGAAACACTCTAAGTGTGACATCAAGGACTTGGGTTCCAGGTGAAGCCGGTGCATGGTCGAGACTAGATTGCAAAGAAGGAGAAGGCTATTAGCAATGGCTGAAGCCGAGGCTGGGTCTAGTCATGATCCCACAGATACTACTCTTGGGTTGATACAGAAAATGGTGAACAGATTGGAGTACTTGGAAGATCATTTTGAGAAGAAGATTGACCTTGTTTTGGAGGAACAAAAGGAATTCTTGAAGATGAAAGATGAACTTGATGAACTCCGAACTCAGCATGAGTACACTGATTTGATGTGTACGCAACTTGAATTAAGGGTCAAGGACGTAGAAGCTTCAAGGGACCAGGGTCTTGCAGAGATCGTGGACTTGAGGAAAGCTCTTGAAGAGGCCAAGGATGAAATAGCGGTGTTGAAGAAGGCCGTGAGGCATGGCTCAGGTGGAGGAGTGCCTCATGTGAAAGTCAAGGAACCAGATTCATTCGATGGTACAAGGAGTGCAAAAACACTTGGTAACTTCTTGTGGGACATGGAGCAATACTTGGAAAGGTTGGGTCTATCCGATGATGAGACTAAGGTCAAAGTTGCTGCTCAATTCCTCACAAAAGATGCCAAGATGTGGTGGAGAAGAAGGATGGATCAGGTTGCAAATGGAAGTGCTACTGACATCAGTTCTTGGGATGAAATGAAAGGAGCCTTGCAGGCCCATTTTAGTCCTCAGGATGAAACATGGGAAGCTAGGATGAAGATCAAGTTTATAACGCAAACCGGGAACCTTCAAACTTATCAAAGGGAGTTTGCAAGTGCGGTCCTTGAGCTACCTGATATGGCAGAGAGAGACAAGGTATTCAATTTCATTGTTGGGTTGAAGCCTTGGGCACACAATGAGGTGAAGAGACAAAGGATTCGTACACTTGAAGAAGCCTTTGCTGCAGTTGACAGGTTGGTTGAGCACCATGATGAGACTTCTGATGATAGGAAGAAGAAGTTTGACAAACCGAAGGATAAGAAGAAAGAAGAAGCTTCGAAATCAGATGATGGTTTGAAGGCAAAGAAGGTCTTGAAGTGTTGGATTTGTGATGGTCCACATACGGTGAAGAATTGTCCCTCTAAACCGAAGTTGGCTGCTATAGCACAATCCAATGTGAATGATGAAGGTGCTTCTGTGGGTATGATGTAGATTCTTGGAGTTGCTGCTGCTACAGAGGTGATCTCTCGGAAGGATCTCGAGAGGAACAAGTTGGAGTATGTCCGAATGAAGGTTGGAGGAGCTGATATACTCACTATGGTGGATAGTGGGGCCTCTCACAACTTCATGGGTGAAGATACTGCAAGGAAGGTTGGGCTGAAATATGTTCCTATCAAGGCACATATGAAGACGGTGAACTCTCCTTCGAATGAAGTACTTGGTGTGGCTGAACGAGTGGACACTACACTTGGTGAATGGACCGGGAAGGTGGACTTCACCATAGTGAGGATTGATGACTATGAGGCCGTACTAGGGATGGAGTTTATGAAGCAATATGATGCGATGATCGTTCCACACTTGAAGAAGTTGTACATCTATGATGGAAGGGAAGATGTACCCATAGGTGTGCCTACCGTTGGAGTAACTAGGCCTAATCATGAGGTGGCAACAATGCAGGTGAGGAATGATGAAGATTTGGGTGATGTATGTAAGCATTTTTCCAAGGCAGAGACAAAGCTTACTGAACAATCCTTGGTTATCAAATCACTTTCAGGTAGTATCTTGGACTTGACAAGAAGGCTAGAGGTGATTGAGGATGAGGATGATGATGAAGCATATGTGAGGCCGGGTGAGGACTGGGTCACTTACTTACAAAGGATGGAGGTTGAAGATCCTGATAGGTGGATCGAATTGATTAGTGAGGGTGAGCCTTCAAGCTCTCACCCCTCTACATCTTCTTAGAGAGACAAGAAGATGGGGCTCATTGTTATCTGCTCATGGCAATGAGTCCCTTAAGCAGATTGAGCAGGTATGATGGTGCAGGGATGGCTTGGCATCAAGCATCATGACATGTTGCAGATGGATGGAGATTACTTCATGGACCTGAGCATGGACTATTCTTGATGGAGTTCAAGATGTGGCAGATGTTTTGAGGAACAACTGATGGTGGCATGAGGATGTTCACTCTCATTGTTTGTGCCTGATGGTTGGACTGATCACTCGACTAGTTCAGACATGGGGGACATCAGTGAGCAGAGATGTGTTGGCATTATGTTGGATTATCATGGCAGCTAGTCACATAGAACACATGATGGAGAGAGGTGTTCTCATGAGCACTTTGACAGATTAATGGATGAGATGTTGGCACATGGTTGTGGTGTGTTAACACTTGTTGACATATCATGGGAAGTTTGCACATGATGGAGTTGGTGACATGATGGAGTTGACACATTGTTGCAGTGGACATGTAGCTTGATGTTGAAAGGATCATCCTTTCACGATGGAGAGCAGCATGGGGAGATTGTGGTAGGTGGTCGATGATCATGGACATCTATGACATACATTAGTATGGACTATCTTGGTGACAGTTGGTCACTTAGATGAGACATGGTGGAGATGGAGGCCTAGATATGTTGCAGGATGTTTGCCATATATGTGAGGGGAGTCGAAATCATGGATTGATTCTTGGAGTTGGGATGTTGTCGAGGACGACAACGACTTCAGGTGGAGGAGAATGTAACGCCTCATGGGGTCGACAGCGTGACGGGCGCACGGGCGCGGTGGGCGCCTCGGGCAAACGTTGAGCACGGTCGACGAGCGACACGAGGGCGCGTGGCAGGGTGAGGGCGAGCGCACACAGGGCACGGGCAGAATGACAAGCTGCGGGTAATGTGGAGCTACGGTTGGACAGAACAACTAGCGGGTGAACGACAGCGCTGCGGTTGGACGGTGCTGCGGTTACGTGTGAAGTGTTGAACGAACAAGCTGCGGGTATGTGCGAGCGACAACACATGTGCAGTGGGTCGTTCAACGAGCTTATACAATGATCAAGGGGGCCTTGCATGATGGCAACCCAACCTACAGTAATGGCTTTTGGAACACGTTTATGATGGATTGGGGCATTGGCCAAGGGGCTTCGCCCACCCATCACTCAATGCAAGGATGCCTATATATTAGATGAGCGAGGGAGCTCATTCAACAACAACGAACACACTTGATCTTCTCTCAAGACACAAGAGGAACTGCACACAAAGAGGATATGCACATTACTCATGCGCAGATTGCCTTGGTAACTTGGACGTGGAAACGAAGGCTTGGTCAGAGGTCAAAGGTTGTATATAAGTGGTTATGGTTTACGGTTTGGGTGCAGAATTTGGCAGAGGGTATTGGTGGCTCGGGTGAGCACCGTTCTTCGTACAAAAGGTGCATGAAACTATTGTAAAGGCAGATTGCCTATCATTGTAAATTGGTTAAGTGTTGGCCGTGGAATTTGCCCGGCACACTTGTGCATTGTATATTGTAAAATTCTAAGTTATAATATATGGTCGGGCAGACTGTTCGGGCGTTGCCCCTCCCCTTTATATCGTGCAATTTTTGATGTGTTTTTATAATTGCTGTGATAATGAATGAGTATGGGCTTCATTGATATAAAGGTTTAATGTGTTTTACTTGGTTGCGAAGAATAAACTAAGTATCAGTTGTGAATTAGGGGTAGTCCTCACACATAATTATTGTTAAAAAGAAAGTGTGGGGTGGTGTCGTACCTCGCCGGCACGGTTGGAAGACTACCGTAGGCTTGGGGGCGTGACAATTCCACTCCTTTTAACTCATTTGAATGAGTTTGAAAACAAAACATAAACCTCCTAATCGAGACTGGGTTAATGCCCCATGCCTTTTCGGAATCGGGGTATGGAAGGGTATCGACAATCGACATCGGGGTATGAAGGTGTCGGGTTGTTTAAAATATGTCCCGATTAAAACTTCCGACCCGATCCCCCGATGCGATCAAATTTCTTTTTATATTATATTTTTTATTTTATATATATTTTTATGTTTAAATTTAATTTAATTAAATTAATTATATTTAATATTAAATTAATTTAAAATTTAATATAAATATCAATTTTATTTTGGTTTTATTTTAATGAAAGTTTAGTTTCTAAACTACAAATCACTTGGAAAATAAATAAAAAGAATAAAAATACTACAATCACTTGGAAAATAAATAAAA
Organism: Pinus taeda; assembly: GCA_000404065.3. Classification (NCBI taxonomy): domain Eukaryota; kingdom Viridiplantae; phylum Streptophyta; class Pinopsida; order Pinales; family Pinaceae; genus Pinus; species Pinus taeda. The sequence continues at coordinate 202,905 of APFE030838078.1, read as the reverse complement.
AGAATAAAAAACTACAATCACTTAGATATTATGGGTTTTTTAAGATTAGTAATTGATTTGGAAATTGGAGTAAATTTTAAATCCTGATGCTTAATTTATTGGCTATATAAAAAAAAAAAAAAAAAAAAAAAAAAAAAAAAAAATGTTAGTAAGAACTAACTAGGGGTTAATATTTAAAATAAATGCATTATTGAGCTAATTTATTTACAAAATGCAATATTCTACATTTTATGCATTTTAACCCAGGCTAGATAAATGACGAGACTTCAAAGGAGTACCATTTTCAAACCAATTGACCAAATGAGGCGAAACAAGCGTCAATGGGAAGCTTATAAAAAATCGATTCTAACAAAGCAATCAAAACAATAATCCAAAAAAAAATGAAAAATTAACAAAAGCGTAGGGCAATCAACTAAATAAAAATCCAAAAAGGTGCTTAGCAAAAAATTTGATAGAAAGGGTCCCCATTATTTGAAGTAAACACATCAATAATGGGGGGGTTGTGTTTTTACCACAACAGGAACAACAGTTTTTCCTTGTAGGGAACATCAAAGAAAAAAATGCACAGGAAAAGTGTTGTTCCCTATAGGGAACAACTGTTGTTCCCTACAAGGAACAACTGTTGTTCCCTACAAGGAACAACTGTAGTTCCCTACAAGGAACAACTATTGTTCCCTATAGGGAACAACAGTTGTTCCCTGTAAGGAACAACAAAGGAAAACAGGAAAAAAAAACAATAAACAATCATCTCTACTGTTCTAAGCAAATGCAATCGAATAGAAAGAAAACAGAAAAGAAATTGTATGTACATATTTCAAAAATAAATTCTTTACTAGACTGGTGTTGTTGAAGAGTTTCCCTCTTCAGCGAGAATTTGTATTGTAGAGTCTTTGCATATCTATTGGCAAAAGGATTCCCTTGTAAGCGGTTTGTGGTAAAGGCATACCCGATGCCCATTTGCTATAAAGGAGTAGCTAGACCCATCAATGGTGGCTAATGTAAGGGTGTCATTATTGTGCACCTCTTTTATCTCATAGGGGCCTAACCATCTAGTCTGGATTTTGCTCGGGAAACCCTGGAACCTAGAATCATATAGAAGTGCCCAGTCACCTTCATGGAATATCTTTTTCTTGATGAGAGCGTCATGCCATTTTTCTCTTTGTTGTTTTATAAGTGCAGTATGTTGAAGAGCTGATAGCCGGATTTCATCCAATTCATTTATTTGTTGTAATCTATTAAACTATGCTTCATTCAAATCCAGACCTACTTCTTGGGCTATCCTCAATGTATGAATTTCAAATTCTATGGGGAAGATAGGTTCCTTGCTAAACATTAGCTGATATGGGGAGAATCCTGTGGTATTTCTCCAAGTTGTGTGATATGCCCACAGGGCTTCTAGCAATTGGGTAGCCCAGTTGCGTCTATGCAAGGCGACTGTCTTTGTTAGAATTTCCTTGATTACTTTGTTGGTACTTTCTAGTTGGTTGTTTTCCTGCGGGTGGTATGGAGATGTGATTCTATGCAAAATGTGATGAATTTTTAATGTAGAAGCAATCTTATGGTCTACAAATTGTAGCCCTCCATCCATAATTATTTCTCTGGGCAAGCCATACTGCACAAAAATTTGGAAAAAAAAGTGGATTATTGTGTCCTCTATTTCCCTTGGTGATGGTTCTGCCTCCACCCATTTAGTCACATATTCCATTGCAACCAGTATATATGACTTTTGATTAGATGATGGATTTATTGGGCCAATGAAATCTAACAGCCAACATTCAAATTGTTTGATGACTAACTGTGGATGTAGGGGCATCTCTTCAGACTGGCTAGGGCGGCCCATTCTTTGGCAACTGTTGCATGCCTAGATAAATTTCTTGGCATCCTTAAAAAGTTTGGGCCAATAATAGCCCATCTGTAAGATTTTATGTCCAGTCCTGCAGTCTGCAAAGTGTCCACTGCAAGGTCCATCATGGCAGGCTTTTAGGATATCGTAGATTTCATCTTCCCTGATAGCTATAGATATGCATATCAACTCTTGTGTGAAAGAGGTATCCTCCGATCCAGGAGAATCGAGTGTTGTGTTGCACTATTAATTTTCTTTCTCTGAACGTCAGGTGTTTTGGTAGTTTTCCCACTACTAGGTAATTCACGACATCTGCGTACCACAATGTTTTCACGGTCACAACAAATAGGTGCTCATCTAGGAACTGGTCTCCTAATGCCACTGCGTCATCTATTCTTGGCACACGTGAGAGGAAGTCTGCCACCGGATTTTCCCTCCCTGGTCGATCCTTGATCATTATGTCAAATTCCTGCCAAAGGATTAACCATTGTGTCACTCTTCCATTCGTAATAGGTTTATTAGCTAAATATTTGATAGCAGAGTGATCAAAATACAATACCACAGGGTATCCTATTATATAGTGTCTAAATTTGTTAATAGCATAGATTACAGCTAGAAACTCTTTCTTGGTCACTGTGTAATTCAACTCAGCAAGAGTTAAATTTTTGCTGATGTAGTATATCACATGAGGTTTCTTGTCTTCTTCTTGGCTGAGAACTACTCCAATGGCCGCATATGATGCATTAGATGAAATATGTAATGGTAAATCCCATTTCGGGCCCCGTAGTACTGGGGTTGTTGATACTAGCCGTTTTAATTTTGCAAAGGCAATGTCACATTTGTTAGTCCATATAAAATCGATATTTCCTGTCAAAGCATATAATGGTGCAGCAATTTGGGAGAAGATTTTTATAAGTCTTCTATAATATCCAGAAAATCCTAAAAAACTATGTACCTCAGTTTGAGTGCAGGGGGTAGGTAGTAAGAGGATTACCTGAATTTTTGTTGGATCTACCTGAATTCCAGCTGCTGAGATGTAATGACCCAGGATCAGGCCTTCGGTCATCATCATGTGGCATTTATTGTGGCTTAATCATAGCCTAGTAGCAATTCATGTTTCTAGGACTTTCTCCAGTATCTGTAATGCCCACTCAAAGTCATCTCCATAGGGTGTAAAATCATCCATGTACACCTCTAATCCCTTGTTTATCAGGTTTACAAAAATACTGAGTATGGCTCTTTGGAATGTAGCAGGTGCATTGCACAGTCCAAAAGGTAATACCCTGTAAGAAAATGTCCCCCATGGGTAGGTGAAGGTAGTCTTATCTTGGTCTTCAGGGGAAATTTGGATTTGGTTGTAGCCATTAAAGCCATCCAGGAAAGAGAAGAATTTTTTACTTGCCAATGTGTCTAGAACCTGATTGATAAATGAAAGGGGAAAATGATATTTTTGCATTGGTTTGTGAAGCTCTCTGTAATCGACACATATATGCCATTTCTCATTCTTTTTAGGAACCACAACTAATGGAGAAACCCATTTACTATAAGATATAGGATAGATGAAATTTACATCTAACAATTTTTGTAGTTTGTCTTTAACAACATCCTTTAGGTGAGGGTTTAATCTTCACTGAGGTTGTTGAATGGGTCTCACATCTTTTTCAATGTAGATGTGGTTCATACATAATTGGGGGTCAATCCCTTTCATATCTGGGTAATCCCAAGCGAAAGCCCCTTTATATTTCCTAAGGATTTGAATAAGATTCTGTTGTTGGTCATCACTTAGGTTTTTGTTAATGTTAAGGATTTTCCCTGGCTCAATTTCAATAGGTTTGTTGTTATAGACAGTCATTGTTAGTATTGTTTTGTCATTGATATCTTTTAAAGGATCTTCTTCAATTTCATTATCCAGGGCTACTTCAATCATGTGACATTTCAGATTAGATATGTCAGCTGGGTGGTTAATGTAAGTCTTAATAATATCATATTCTATTTGATTCTTAAATTCAAGAGAATCTGTTATAGTTAGTGGTGATCGAATATTTTTGGTTAAATATGTTACTGGTACTTCCTAGTTTTTATTATGGTTAAGCTTGATTGAACTGGAGGATATAAAGCTAGGTTCTTCACATTATTTCCTCTAGCTATAGTCATACTGCATAATTCAACATCTCATATAAGCATCTGTAGTCGCTAGCCAAGGTCTTCCCAATATTAGAGGATGTCCATCTAGCCGGTTTCTAGGATTAATAATTAAGAAATCTGCTAGGTACTCCCAAGAATCTACAGACACCATTACATCCTACAATGTCCCTTCTGGTTTAATAACTGAATGGTCATTCAGTTCCAGCAAGGTCATAGTTGGATCTAAGGCTGTGATGCCAAGTCTCTGACAGGTTGTTGTTGTGAAAATATTAATAGCTGCCCCTAGATCGACTAACGCATTGGGAAAGAAGCATCCATTTATTTGTACTATGACAATAGGGTTTCCTGGGTCTTCATATTTCACTGCTATCTCTCTGACTAATAATAAATCAGACAAAGTTCTGACTACGTGGACAGTTGGTGTTACCTTTATTTTCCTCGTAGGCTTTTTGGTACACAATTCCTTAATGGTTTTTTCATAGATTGGAATGTCCTGAATAGCTTGGAGGAGGGGTGTTTTTACACAAAGATTTTTTAATTCTCCTAGGAGATCGAAATCAGGGTATTCGATTGGGCTAGGTACAACCAATATTTATGGGAATGGCGAAGAAGGGGTAATAGTTTGTTCATGGCTTTTCTGCTTGACTATATTCTCCCTTTGAGGTGTTTGCTCTACAGGTAGTGATTCTTCCAATTGTATATTTTTATCATCCTCTAGCTCGATTATTCATCCAAACCTCAATTTGAGTTCATTACATTCTCTCAACTCAGTTTTCGGATCCAGAACTTCAATAATTTGTACCGACTGGACTGGTCCGTTGTTAGGATTTGGGTTGGCTTGGGTTGGGAGTTGCGGTCATAGATTGGGTTGAGGATTCTGCTGCAACATGTAAGGTGATGGTAGTGTAGTTTGAGGTAGGGGGATTGTCCCTACTGGCTAGTTCGTAGGTCTTTTCCAACTTGATTACCAGGTCTGGTTTTGTGAAGTGGAGGGGAACCATTGAGATGGATATGGATTGTTCTACCAGAATGATGGAAAGTGAGAGCAACATGGCCAACTATTGTTCAGATTTGACTGATTGGACCAAGATGGCATAGAAAATGCTTGTGGTGGCCAATTAGGAAAAGGTGGTTGGTTTTGCCATGTAGCTCCTATGTATTACTGAGAATTATATTGTGAAGGCTGAAAGAATGAAGATGGGTCGATAGGCATACCTGTTTGCTGTGCTTGTCATTGGTGATGCTCGTTTAATAGGTAGACTGGTTCCACTTCTTCCTCTACCTCTTTGAAGACTGCTTTTAATCCTGGGATCGATGGGAAATTTTCTACGGCATGTTCTTTAGTGCATATGGCACAAGTTTGTACCATATCTAGTGGGAATTCTTTATGACTATGTTTCTTCTTGCATCGAGGGAAAATAATAACCAATTTCTATTCTGCTTCGACCTACTTCTGCTTGGCTTGCATGATGTCTAATTGTGTTGTCAAGGTTCCCAGGATATCTGTTTTGAAATCTTCCAGCAGGTTGCCAATTTCAATATGAGTAATGCTTCCGCTAGAGATTTTGTTGTCCCTGGTGATCATATCACATTTAGCTGGTTTCAATCTTGTACTACCCCTCAAGCACCTGATACACAAATCAATAATGTTAGCATAGTCTTCTTGATAGATATCACCTTTACCCATGATATTTAATGTCTCTATCCACTGGTCTTTCATCCCCTTAATCATCGTGGTTTTTAGCACATTATTAGGAAGATTTGCATAGGGAGACCTTTGGAGGTTATATTGGAAATGCTCCACATACTCTTCCAAAGTTTCATTAGGCCTTGCTACCATTTGGAATATCTCATCTTTTAGTTCTATATATCTGCAATAATCTTGATATTTTTTAAGGAAGGTAGTTTTCATTTGGTCCCAATCATTGTTGGTGCCTCCACCCAGTCTCATAAACCAATGCAGGGTTGCTCCCTTTAAAGTGGATGGAAACAACTTCAGTTTCTGGGGGTTGGTGGTGTAATCATAACCCCCACATAAGACGTCGAACTCAAAAAGGAACGCATCTGGATCTTCTGAAGTGATTCCATGAAAGGTCGGAATATTTTGTAGAGGGATAGCTTTCATGGGGGCGTTGACAGCTATGTCAACAATAGGATACTGTAATGTAGAGGTCTAGGGTGTTTGTGGATTATTGGCCATTTGATCAAAGATATGCCAGTACCCTTCCAGGATATCTAGAGCTAGATAGTTATCCCTAAGATGTCTAGAAGAGGTGGGAATGATCCTAAAAACACTCCCTTGATCTAGGACACTGTGTCCTCTGCTCAATTACTACCTCAGGGGATCTTGGTTCCTCGGGTTCCCCTGTTTCTCCTTCTCCTTCACAGATGTTGCAAGAATTCCTTTCTTGTGAGGGAATTGATCACGAATTTTCAATATCTTGAAAACTTTGTTCAGTCCCTTCAGTTTTACTATGGACCTCAGCGTAGTCTACAGATGGTGAGCCTGTGGCCTGAAGGGAGACAGTAGGTTGTCTAGAAGCAACGGTTTGGGGACCTACTGATGGCTGAGATTCATCTTTTCTTAAGATGTCGTCGATAAAAGTTGATTGTCCAAGGGACACTGATCCCTTAGATTTTTCATGTTTGGAGTGTGGGATTGTATTGTTCTCTAGTCTTTTCTTCTTAGTCATTCATGCAAAAATTCAAATGTTTATTTCTACCTTAAATTCCTAGCAATTTTGCTGGAAAGCGAGTGGGGGAGCAGGCATTTTACGTGCTTCGTACGCAGGTTCTTACCTTCCATTTTTAATGCCTAGTTCTCTCTCAATAGACAAACATCAAACACATACTTCACTTTGCTGTAATTGTGCTGAAAAGCGGGCAGAGGAGAAAGCACTTTACTTTCTGATTACGTAGGTTCTTACCTTCCATTTTAAATACCCAATTCTTTCCCAACAATAATTATCAGATATAAATCACTCTTTGTAAAATGGAGACACTCTCCCTGACAACAACACCAAAATGTTGGTTGATAAATGGTGTCTTTTAAAACTCCTAATTACCTCACATTAATCATCAACCCGGGCAAGTCCTTTTATTCCAAGAGTGTACAAAATATGTGCATGCTATGAATCTAGAGAGTAATGTTTCTTAAAATGAAGTATAAATATTTGATACAAGAGTAAACAAATGCATTTATAAAACTCAAATTGCAACTGTTAAAGGAAATATTACATCTAAGCATCAAGACTTAATCCTCTGTTGAAATCGTAATCAAATCTCAAACAAGCAATTCAATTGACAATAGCATCAACCGAGAGCATAGTAGCAATAACCGATCTCTTCTAGCTCATTAAATCTAAATCAAACTCAACTCAATTAAGCAATCCAAATGGAAATTATGTCAACCAAGAGTTCAATAGAAATAACCAAACTCTTTCAGCTAATTAAATCAATAAGGTTCACTGTCTTAACGGATAATTAAGTTAATCTATAATAAGCGTAAATAGAATCAAATGAAAATTCTGCAAAAAATGTAAAGAAAATGTACTAACTTCAATATAGGAAATCGGTAAATAGAAAATAAGATAACCTCACAGAAAATGGGAAAAATATCAAACCACACAAACTTGCGTGAATCAGAAATATATAACACAAGGGATAGCAGTTCAATCCACCAGAGGTCGGGCCCTTAGCCACCAGTGAATACTGCTGGACTACTTCAGAGAATACGAATGAACAACAATGTAAGTTATATATTAACCATTGAATTCAAGTCTCATTAATATGGTCGTGTTCTCCAACAACATGAGTCTATAAATTAAAATTACAATTTGAAATAAACAAAGATCGATCCCCTTTCCTCCTACGGTATTTTTCTTTTATAGTTAGAAAGAGGTAAAAGATAAATGTGATCGCTTAGGACTGGGAGCTGATCCTGAGGGATTCACAACTGAATGCTATCTTCTAACACCCTTCATATTTAGCATTGATCCTCCTAATTCGACCTCTGACCTGACTGCAACCGATGTGCCCCATTCTTCCTTTGTTGGTTTATGTTGTTCCGTCTCTAGGGAACAACAACTATTCCTTTCGTCATTTATCTGCATAAAAAGGAGTAAAAGTTAGTTACGGTGGCTAAATCTTAATCGAGAGTATTTCATCCATTTCTTATCATAATCCATCAATATGTTAGCATATCAAGATATGAAAGAGATAAGAAGAGAGGAAAAATGTGATGGAATTAAGAGTAAATACTTACCCATTTCGTAACTCAAAAATTATCTTATGTATTCAAAGGTATTGTTGCATTGGACTCCAGTTCGTAATGGGGTGGCAGCGCTGCCTGTAAAATAGATGTAAAATTTCCTTGTAAAATGTTGTAATTTCGTAGTCAATATGGGCCATTCATTAGGTGGAGATCTGACAGTAGAAGTTATGTTTAGTTTAGGGTTTTTTGCCCTAGAAGGAAAACCCTCACTATATATGAGGGAATTGTATTGCATCTATGTAGATCTGTATTCTGAGTGAGGAAGCGAGAGGAAATTGAGAGTGAAGAGGGAATTACAACGGATCTGATGTAGGTTGTATCTTTTCAATTTTCTAGATAATATAAAAGGAAGGACTGGTTGTTTCTCTGTCAACATAACCCAAACTTGGTGAACCATGTATATCTGTGTCTCTTTTGTTTTATGCATTTTTAGTGTTTATATTTCTACAATATATTATGTGTTCCATTTCTTTGTAATATATAATTTTCTAACACCGTGGTAGAGATAGCAGAGCAGTTGAAATCTTGGATCGAGTCCACACTAATGTTTGTGGAGCATTCTCTACATCCTCCACAACAAAACATAAGTACTATATAATTTTTATTGATGATTTCTCTAAAAAATGTTGAATTTTCTTAATGATGAAAAAAGATGAAGTGTTTTCCAGATTTGTAGAATTTAAGGCATTAGTTAAGAAGGAGACTAGGAAGAAGGTGAAGGCTCTTAGGAGTAATAATGGAGGTGAATTTGTTTCGAATTCCTTCAACGATTTATATGCCAAAGAAGGTATTCGTGGAGAAATGATAGCACCCATAACCCACAACAGAATGGGGTAGCTGAGAGAAAGAACTTGAGCATGGTTGCAAATGAAAGAGCTATACTACATGACCAAGGGCTACCATGATATCTATGGGCAAAAGCATGTAACACAATAGTTTACTTGCAAAATTGGAGTCCTCATAGAATACTTGATATGATCACACTGGAGGAATCTTGCTCTAGGAGAAACCCTAATGTGTCTCATTTCAGAATTTTTGGAGATTTAGTTTATTGTCATGTCTCCAAGGATTCGAGGAGGAAACTTGAGCCTACAATAGAGTTGGGAGTTTTTGTAGGATACACTGAAACTCCACACAATTATTGGGTGTATTTTCCTTCACTGAGGATGATAGTTATGAGGACGGATGTCAAGTTTGATGAGGAGAAGGCTATGAGATTCTCTTTGGAATGAGAGATGAATATCCAACTAGATCAAGAGTTTCTAGATCCACAGGAGGAGTCTTATTATGAGCTTCAGGAAGTTGTGGAGTAGCCAAAAATAGCGGAGTAGAGAGGAGGCCTAGTGGAGACACCTACTAAACCATAAACATCTAGAGAAGGGAGAAAGAGAACCATATAAGTTGATATATTGATACAGGATGCACGAGAGCACGTGGGAGTTCCTACATCAGAGTGCAGGTAGAGGAGGTCACCTAAGAGGTACATTAGATACATGGCTCTCATGACAGAGTTCATTGAGTTAGAGCCCTCCTCAATTGAGGAGCCAGTTTCTCAACCTGTTTGGGTTGATGCCATGGTGGAAGAATATGAATCCATCAGGAAGAATAGTGTATGGGAAGTGGTGTTGAAACCATAAGGGAAATTGATGGTTGGTTCCAGATGGATCCTCAAAGTGAAGGATGCAGTTGATGGTAGCTTCAAGAAGTACAAGGCCATATTTGTGTCCAAATGATTTTCTCACGTAGAGGGAGTTGACTATGAGGAAAAAGTTTCCCTTATGGAAAGATATTCTTCCATCGGATCAATTCTTGCATTAGTTTCACATATGGGGTGGAAGATTCACCAGATGGATGTGAAAACCAAATTTCTCAATGGCATTGTTGAGGGGGAAATTTACATAGAGAATCTAGAAGGATTTGAGACATATGATCGAGAGTTACATGTGTGCAGACTCGGGAGATCATTGTATGGATTCAAACAGGAACCCTGAACTTGGTACACTCAGATCGATATTTATCTCATTTGATTGGGTTTCACCAAAAGTGAAGCAAATGTGAACCTATATCACATTTTGGTAGATGGTAAGATGCTTATTCTTGTTTTCTATTTTGATGATTTAATATTGACAGGTGATGAGCAGCTAATCCACTCTTGCAAAGAGGATCTTGCAAGAGAATTTTAAATGAAATGCATGGGCTTAATGCATTTTTTCCTTGGGCTGGAAGTATGGAAAACTGATGGTGAACTTTTTGTGTCTCAAGGGACCTATGCCTCTGAAATACTTTAGAGATTTCACATAGAGAATTTTAAACCTATGTATGCACATCTAGCTACAAACTAGAGGATGGAGAATGTCACTTCAGGTGAAGAGGTTGATGCTAACATTTACATGCACATTGTGGTACCTTTGATGTATCTTGTGAACACAAGACCCACCATGTGTTATGTAGTAAACCAACTACAATCAATCTATGGTGAGGCTTACCAAGTTGTATTGGAAGGAAACCAAGCATGTGTTACGGTACCGTAGAGGCACTATTGAGTATGAATTATGGGTCAAGAGGACAGAGGGAGTGAAGCTCTAAGGATTCATCGATCCATATTGGGTAGGGAGTCCATCAAACATGAAAAGTAATTCAGGTGCTATCTTCAGTGTTGGGTCTACCACTATTTCCTAGTATAGTAGTAAGCAGAGGTTTTTGGCACTCAACTCAGCATAGGTTGAATACATGGCTACAATTCAAGCAGCAAATGAGGCCATATGGATGAGGAAAATACTTGTGGGTCTTTCTAGTCAAGATATGGATCCAAAAATGATATATTGTGATAAACAGAGTTGCATTAATATCTCTGAGAATTCGGTATTTCATGACACATTCAAGGACATTGATATCTAGTATCATCATTTGCGAGACTGTGTGTAGAGGATAATTATGTTGCTACAATACATTCCAACTTAGAAGCAAGATGATGATATCTTGACAAAGGAATTGTCAAGAGGTAAATTTTAATTCCATGGGTGTAGGATAGGGGTGGTGAAAAATCCCTTTCTTACTAAGAGGGAGTATTAGAAAGTGTAGCAAGAAAGGCTCAATTTGACTTTAGCCTTAGTCAAGTTAAGTAAATCGAATTTCCACAATAGCAGGACAATTTGGAGGTAGTTAAATAGTGTGACATGGCTCTTGTCACTTAGTTAGCTAAGTAGATTTGAGTTCGTGGGCTTGGAGTTCAATCATGCATCTGTTTATTGCTAATATTTAGCAATCTAGTTCAATTATTGTCAGTTGTACTTATTTAACTGACCTCTAACAATTAATAGAGTTAGTTGAAGGTCATTTGTGCAATGAGATAACAATTTAACTCATAGATTTGTCAGATAATTAATAAATCAACCAAAACTAGCCCAAACATGCATGAAATTCGAATTGTTCGACTGGAGTAGAGGAGACAAAGGTTAGTGTAACATTAAGCATATACTATTTGAGTGTACAATTGTTACATGTAGCCAGGAGGTCAATTCCTTGGGAATTTTACAAGGAAATAGGGACTTCCCTATTGTTTAGGAGATCGAATTAGGTCATATTTTCACAAGAAAATAGGAGGTTGGAGGAGGTAGAAATTGGCTAAGTCTTGGCTAGAGCCTCTCAATCAGTAGAGAGAACAACTTTGCTTTTGCAGGTGGTGCTAAAAGTTGGAGCATGCAATTATAATAGTTTCTCTATTCAATTGATTAATTCAAAGAGGGCTTGAGGGGTTTTTCCCAATTGGGTTACTCTTGTTGCATGCCTATGCATGTTGTTCTAAATTGTGATTTACATTCTGCAGATTAGTAGAAGAGAATTTGTGTCTCCTGATTTCAGTTCGAATTCTTGTGCAATTTCAATTTTTATCAAATTTCTACATTCTCCTATAGATTATGTGTCATGAGACCTTGTGGTCCTGGAGATGTATCATCGATTCCTCCTATAGGTTGTGTGTTGTGAGACGTTGTGGTCCAGGAGATGTATTGTTGATTCCTCTTGTAGCTTGTGTGTCGTGAGACGTTGTGGTATATGAGATGTATTGTTGATTCCTCCTGCAGGTTATGCTCCATGAGACCTTCTGGTACGGGAGATGTATTGATTCCTCCCATAGGCTGTATGTTGTGAGACCTTATGGTCCGAGAGATTTATTGTTGGTTCCTCCCTTATGTTGTGTGTTGTGAGACCTCATGGTCAGGGAGATGATTTGATATGGATGCTATGTATCTTTCCTTATTATGAGACTAATGATCTCTTCCTTATATCGTGGGTTGCGAGACCTATAATTGGTTAGGAAGATTGATCCTGAGAGAGAGAATGAAAATTACCTCCTCGGCTAAGAGGGAGTGTTGAAAAATATGGTAGCCATGGTTAGTATTTTCATATTATAAAAGAAATAACAATTCGAATTTAAAATTTACCTCCGCATTTTATTAGGTCGGTTGGGCCCCTAGGAGGCACCCATTAAACCCCACTTGAAGGATATATAAAGGAGACCATTTATCCTCATTTGGACACACATGTTTTTTCACACATATCTCTGATATAGCGAAACTATAGGAAGTTTGAAATTTCAGGAGGCTGAAATTCTAGGAAGGGCCAAATTTTCAAGAACATGTTTTTTGATAGAGCAATTCATCTAATGATTTTGGTTATTGGTTTGGTTATTATTCTGCTATGATTGTTTATGATGTATGAATGTATCTAGAAACTTTCTCTCTCTCATAAGGAATAAATTTCCTGGGTTTTCCCCTTATGGGTTTTGCCCTGGCTGTGTGCCTAATTTTTGTGTCTCTTGTCTCTTTGTTTAGTTGTTACTTTACTTCTCTTTAATGCTTATTAGTTGATGTTTTTCTTCTATATAATTGCCTAAATGATATTGAATTTTAATGCTATGTGAATCCAATGTTTAATTGATCATTCAAGTAGTTATCAAATGAAGAAAAACCTTATTCTAGTAGGTGACCTGGAAAATCAACACATCTCAAGTTTCTAAAATGACCCACCCCACCTATAAAAACAAGTTAGACAATAACTCACATAAAAATTACTAGAAAAATCAACCTTACTATAAGGTTTGCCTTTGATAAAACCAAAAGAGGTTAATTGGATCCATAGTTAAAATATCTAGGGGACCAATCCCTTTCATTAATTCAGAGGGTGTAAAATAATTAAAACTATTTAAGATTTCTATAATATGTAATTAATATGTTCACTGAATTGAAATTAAAAAGAGAAAACCTTAAAAGAATTTAATAATAAATTTTGTAAATAAAATAGATTTGTATGTTTCTTATGGCAAACAAAATATTAATTAGTTTTATAGATCAATATATATTTATTTAACTTTAGATATATTAAGTGTCTTAAATATTTTGCATCTCAAAAAATTTGATTCCTTTTGACCCTTGATAAATCCAAGATTAGATGAATCTACATTGGTTCTTAATAATACTATTCATTTTAGCCACGAGGAATAGAATAGATGGTGGCAAGGTATTTTGTTAAGACACTTTGTGGTGTAAAGGTCATTGGTTCGAAACTCTGTGGGCAAAAATCCAAGCATGCTAAGAGTTGGTGTGGCTGAGGCTTGGTGCTATCCCCAAGTGATTTTGATGGCTTAGATGCCCCTAAGTCACAAATACTCAAGCCACAATTTAGGTGTATTAGTCATTTCAGAACTCAACCTAGAAAATAAAAAATAATAATAATACTATTCATATTATATATAAATTTCACATACTTATATGTAGAAATATTCTTATTTTAAATTTTATTAAAACCTTGATAATACATATAGGTACACTTGGCACTTTTTCCTCGACATGTTTTATAATATTGATTGTCAATCTTTTTTGGAATTTTAATTGTTTATAGATTTTGAATTTTTCGACATTTTAGGTGGACTCACCACCCATCATCAAAATTTTATTTTGTCCCTACCTGTGGGTGGTGAATCCTCCCGAATTGTTAGTCAATTCAAAATCTGTACATAGTCAGAATTCCAAAAAATACTAACAACCAATATGATAACTTGCTATAGAAACATACATACTCAAATGTTTTATAATTTTTATAATTTATTTTCTTAATATAATTTGCATAACCTTGATAATATATAAAGAAAAAATTAGTATAACATATAGAGAGAAAAAGAAACAATATATTCTAAGCATCAAGCTTTTAGAATTTTGTTAATTTAATTCAAATATGTCATTCTTTCTTATCATCATTATTTTATTTTACATTATGAAACATATCTTAATTTATACCTACTATATATATTTCATATCTTTATATATATGTTATGAAACTAGCTCAAGAAAAAGATAGAAAAGATAGATCAACGCCTTCAAATTCAGCCTCTTCGAGGGGGAAACCTCCTTTACATTACATCAATGAACAATTCTTGGATGATTCAAATGACAAAACCTACTTTCTATATATAGGAGTCTAAGGAGTCACAATATAACCCAGCCGACCTAACAATAATAAGATCAAGCCACAAAAATAACAATAGAGGGATTCTATGGGGCACAGTAATAACAATATGGGGACAATAGGGGCACAACAATATTAATAAGGGGTACAACTACAATAGTAATGGGGTAATCATTAGTATTGTAGGGACCCAACATGCCCCTCTCCTTCAAAAAAGTGTTGTCCTCAACGCTTTAGTAGTTCTGGATGCTTCTGTATAAAATTCCCATCCTCCCATGTGGAATCTCCAGCAGATAAGTTCTTCCACTTGATAAGATACTCTAAAATTGATCGATTTCGTAGCTGTCAAGTTCTTGTTTCTATGACTGCTTCTGGTTCCAATATAATTTTTCCTTCCTCATCAAGTTCTGGCAATATTATTTGATCTGGGAGCTTATCGCCTATAACCTTCTTTAAACATGAAACATGGAAAACTGGGTGTAATCGAGAAGCTGCAGGAAGCTCCAATTTGCATGCCATAGTACCAATCTTTTGCAACACCTTGTACGGACCATAATACTTTGGTGATAATTTATTATCCTTCTTGGCTTGCTTGAGGTACATTTGCTTATATGGTTGTAGCCGTAGGAATACCCAATCACCTACATCAAAACTTCTTTCACTGCGATGTTGATCTACCTGTTGTTTCATTCTATTTTGT
>APFE030838078.1:157455-178872 GCA_000404065.3 Pinus taeda | reverse complement strand
GTGGATGATCATGGAATCTTCCAGAAACTTCTCTTGTGACACTTGCCTCTCTGAATTTGCCTAGGGATGAGTAAGAGACCATCAATCTCCAAGTAGAATCAAGAACTATCAGAGAGAGGACACTAGTCAAAATCCCAGAAGCTGACTCACCCCCCTACAATCATCTATATATGGATCCCTCATCACAGAGATCCAGAGGCTGGAATCTTGTATCATGTAAGGAAGTGTTGTTGGTTTCCTAGTGCAATATCATAGTGTTGGGTGATCTAAGCCTTTCATGAGGTAAAGAAGGGATTTCATGCTGAGAGGATGACGCTGGGTCAGAACAATGGGTTGTAATACTCTTTGCTGTTCTTGATATTAATAAAACTATTCAAGTTTTCCTCCACATTCTTGTATGTTTGATGATATATGCATTTGTGTGGTCAATATATATCTGGTCCTATATTGTTTATGGTTGTAGATATCTGTTCTTCGATAGTATTATGCTACTTTGATTCCACAGGTGCTCTTTGAAGCTGGGTAAACGAAGAAGGAGTGGCAAAGATCTATCAGAAGGGAGAGGAATCAAGCAAGGAATCAAGCACAAGACTGAGGTTGGTGTCCTTTGTTCCTCTCTTATCTACTTCTCATAAAGGAAAGCAAAAGTAGTTTTGGTTTGTTTGTTTCTAAGATAGCTACCCATCTTAGTGGGACTAACATCTCCAAGTGGACACTAGATTTCCCGATAACATGCACACAACGCCACTTGTACAACATGTACACAACACCACATGCACACAACACCACTCATACAATCATGCACACCACACCATATGTACATAGTGCCACATGTACAAGATGCCTACAATGCCACTTGCACATAGTATTTCATACCCAACATGTACATAGAATTATCTATACACAGCACAACATATCCAACATGCATAGAGCACCATATGCGCACATGCCGCATATACGTCATGAAGACAATACAATATGTATACAACACCCCATATGCAATATTTTCACAACCCTATTTGTACGATGTTGTACATAACATTGCATAAATAACTTGTACACATGCTATGTATACACAACACCACAAGTATACACCTCTTAGATGCAACATGTACAACATATGCAACATGTGCATAATAGTAGTACCACGCTTCCAAAACCACATTGTTCTTACCAAGAAATCTTGCTTCTCGTGTCTTATCCATGCTTGTCTTAGCATGTTGTGGACCATGTTGCTCTCATTCCGTTGGTGTATCCTTCAACTTTACCTGTCATAACATAAACATAGGCATAATACAAGCATATAAATTCATATTCACATGAGACTAACCTCATATATTTGTCATGATACTCTTCCACTTGATTCCTCATGAACCAGGAACCTCTTAATGCCATTTAGTTACGTAAGAAATTATTCCTTCACAAGAATGATCCCTAACAATCCCTATTAAACAATGACATAGATTAATACATATGTACATATATAATCATTAGCATAAAACAATCATCACCTCGTCAGACAACGACATACATACATTAATGTATACATATATAAACATCATCATAATCATTATCATAACATAATTACCAGATAACATAAGGTCTAGGTTAAGAGAACTTCCTTATTTTATGCTCAGACATTGACAGCAACAGTTCCCAACATAGCCAAAGCATATGACACCTCTGATCCATTTACTTTAATTTTTCCTGTTACCTTTCTCATGACTATACTATTATCGTCCATTTACCACAATGGACCCAACCAATGCAACTAAATTTCATAGCCTTACCTTTTGTTGTGCTTACACATGCACCAGGATTCATCTGAATCTGACATTACCTTTTAGGTACCACACAACTCTCCCCGAGCTCCATCAACTTTCCTCTTTCTCAACCAATTCCCAAAACTCAAAACAATAAAAGAGAAGACAAGAAAAAACCAAGAAGAAGACCATGAAAGCCCATAACTATATGACACTACAAGAAAGTGGCAAGGCCTTGCACCAGACATAAACCAAATCACAAATCAAGCTCAAAACTCAAGACTGACACCATGACTCAATCCCCATGATTCCCAAGGAAAGCTCAACCTGAGCCATCTTCAAGATTTCATGGCAACCTGTCTTGCCATGCAACTCCCTGCATCATGCTACCATAAACACATAAATGTCAATGTATAATTAAGCATAATAATACACCAGTTACCTCATCTAATTGTGCCAAGCACACTGCTTGCAACTGAACACATTCACGCCATCTCTCAAGGGACTCCAATCCTTTAACATATCCACGTGTAGCTAAAGAATAACTACTATACCTGTCAAGTGCATGTTCATGAATATAGCACATATCCACATAATTTCAAACAAAATTAAGGTTAAGAAGACTTCATGTGTGCAAAGCATTCTCATTCGAAATTAGGGTTTCCGAACATAGCCAAAGGAATTATTGCCCAATTCCTTTCTTTGACCTTTTTACCTTGTTGGAATTGAGGCTTACTATATGTTGTCATAGCACCCAACTGTTAGTTAGATAGACACATCAACTATTACTTTGTCATGCTAATACCAAGCATGTTACCCTGCAACTGCTCCCACATGTCAACCAAATGTTCCAAATATCAAGAGAATCATATCTAATAATTTGAAATCAACCGTTACCAAGACTAATAATCATGTCATAATCCATAGTCAACTCATAATCATCAACCATAATACTACAACTATCACCTACTATACTCAAGTACATATCAGCTGTCTCAACATATATGTGTTAGTAAGACCATCTTAAAGCAAGATCATTGGAACAAATACTCATATTATGAAATTCATCAAACATTCAACCAACTTCCAACATACCATGTTAAATAAATCAGCTAGACACCAAACACTCAAACACCAAATAGATGTCATAATCAAACATTCAAGAACCAAGTAGATGACATAAGCGAGCTCATACCTTAATGCATCTCAGGGGAGGCAATCTTGTCTTCACAATCAATCTAGGTTAGCACGATAAAACTTCACAACATATTAACATAAATCATGATATCCATAACAACATTAACTAACATGTTCATATTATAAGCTCATAAACATCTATCATTCATGCATAATAATCACATATGTATGATCGGTTTAGATTACTATGACACCATATCATAAATATATCATCTCATACCCGATTTTCACAAATATAACCATATTCATAGGTCAAACCAAGTTAGCACAATAAATATAACCTCAAGATCTTTAAGGAAATGAACATAACCATCACTCTGTTGGCTTAGGGGGTCCTAACCCAGGTTAGGAGTTAGTTGCACCAACCAACAAATCCCTACACTACTGGCCCTTTCAGTAACAACCCGAGTAGCACAAGCTACAATCTCACCTGAAGCAGTATGTGGGGATGCTGGAACCAAGTTTCCACATCCAAAGATCAATGTGATGTCTTTTAGCACCCTAGATCTGCCTTCACACAGATTTATAAGACCCTAGGGCTCGGTACTGCAACTTTGTTTAAACAACCTTAAGACCTTCGTGAAGGTCTACGATTGGTCTTTGTGAACCCTTAATAGTTAATATATCGACTTATGCACACCATAAAACAACCCTAAATTAGTGCTCGCATAGATCTACTTAGGTTATTATTACACATAACAGAATTCATCCGAGCCTTCGCGAAAGTACTTAACATGCCTTGCATACAATTATTAAGTCTTATTAGAGAGAATCACGCATCATTAAATCAGTATTCCATAAACATATTATTCATGAACATCATATGTCATAAACAGAAGTAAACAACAATAAACAAGATTTCTTCAGAAACAACTCTTTATTGATTTCCAGTTCAGAATACAGACTCAAAACTTCCCTGTGCACTTAGTTGCAAGGGTCCATGCACTTAATTGTGGACTCTACTTAGGCCTCCATGCACTCAGCTATGGAACCTTCTTTCTTCTAGCTACCCGCTCCTTACTTGCCCTTTTCTTCACTCTAGACATAGGCATTCCTTAGACTCTCTAAGACACACCTATTTATACCCTTGTTCATACAATCCCATGGTCCATGGACCATGAGTGGGTCTCAAAACTGACTCAAACATTACATAATCAAGGGGCTAAAATCCCTTTGACTCTTAATCATCTACGCACTCCATGTCTAAAAATCGTAGAGACTTTACATTAGTTACAAAAAATACATCAAACTTGGGTTATTTTAACCCCAAAACTAACTTGTTACCTTTCTGGGACTCGCGTTGTGCCTGTTCTTCCTTCTCCTTTGTAACATGTTCCTTCTCGACACGAGCCTTATCTGAAACATCCATCTTTCCTGTGTGGCTAGGTTCTATGCAGCCTACTTAGTTTCCTCCTTCCTTTTCTTTTTGAAAGCACTCTCCACACCCATGCTTGGCCCAACAGCTAGATCTAAAGGGGCACACCACTCTTTTGGCCATCATGCTACTACCTCCTACAAATCTATCTCTGTTACCAAATATGGCAAGTCATGCCACTTCTATGTTGGATCCTTTCGCACCTGGATATACACCCTATGAAATTAATCCTTGAATTTTGTGTAGGTTTACAGCTGTGTAGGCTGATAGCTACATGTACAAAGTTGTGGACAACCTTGGACACTTGTTAACGGCGATGCATAAACTCACTTCCATCAGGACCCAAAATATGTTTGTCTCTATGATCTGCAGGGGATCCTTGGTATCCCATAAGGAGGCGAACTGCGCTGCCTATGGCAACCTTTCTTCAAGTGGGGGAAATTGGCTATCCTCCGTTAGTTCCTATGCAAACAACACAATAGACAACAATAACCAAGCATAATGAAATGACTTGGTTTCATCCTGGGCCTCATGGAAATTTGCAAGGAATTCATGGCACAGGTATCTAGACTAGTTGAACAGTACACCTTTCATGCACTGAGCATCCACAGACACTACAGGCATTGAAACTTCATCCATGTGACACTTTCTCATCACCTTCCCTGCTAATATCTATGTGGCCAATTAAAGTACGGGGTCTAAGATAGATAAAATTGAGTACCCACATGACTTATTTACAAGCTCATAACATTTCTTCATTCTATAAGCTCCTTCTCCCCCGTATTTCCACCAAAATCCTTGGCTGAGTTCAGACCTTCATGTGGTAGTGCATAATCTTGTGAATGATCATATATGTGATGGGTATAGACCCTCCTAGCCATAGGCATCCATCGTGCACCAATGTAAGCAGATGGCATATACAAATTGTGTTAATGGGGGTGTGGTGGTAATGTGGCACCCATAGCAAGTTGAGAAATCCTTATTGCTCAACACTGCATACCCATTCCTCTATTTCCAATGCTATAAAACCTATTTCCTCATAATAAACACTTTTCATGTATTTATGTGTCACTAAGTGTGGAAACTTAGTGTGATCTACGAGGTCCCAATCCTCCATCTTCAATAGTGGGACTCGTGCGAGCCATGGACCTTCAAAAGGAACCTACTCAGGTAGCAGGGGTGTAGAGATGCTAAATTTCTCTGACTCTCGAGCCTTTGTGATCTTCACCTTTCCCTTTCTCAGAGGGATATATCTAGGTAGCTTTGTTATAGGTTCTACTCCTTCGACGTTGATGTATTTGGTTCCCTGTCCTTCTTCCACCTCCAGGTCTACAACCTTAGGCTTACCTTTTGTTGGCTCCTTATCTTTCTTCTATGTTGGTGTTGCGGTATGCTTCCATGGGGAAATGCGTACCTGTACTAACTTTTTCTTCTTCTCCTTTACTGTAGGTTGTTTTGCGACAGGTTGTTTGTCTTTCGCAATGGATTGTTTTTTCCTTAGTGACCTCAGTGCCATGGGCACTGCAAGCATAGCTTCAACACTAGATATGTCAGGTCCTGGGGCATCAGACATAGTAGCTTCCGAAATCAAAGCTTCGGCGGGGTTGGTGGCAGTCATCCTCTCCATAAAAAACTCACAGGCTTCAAGATAAATGACTTTGGTTGTGAGGAATTCCTCCCAAAATGATCAGCTCATGAGCGATAGAAAACAAATTTCAACAACAACTCTAAAGGTGCAAAGTGTTCTCTATTAGGTCAGCATGCAAAATTATAGGGGTTTTTGTATTCAAATCCAACCATTCCCCCCAAATTTTGACAATTAATGTTGTTTTGGCAGCAGATGTTCAAATATTTTTTCCCTAAATGCCACGAGCTCGCTCCTCTTTTACGTATTTTGGTTTTCTAGTCATGAATAGTGACTCCAACAGTCACTTTTCTATTGTGCTCCATGACACCTCCCTCCATAGTGCAACTTCCTAGGTTACAACTTCGTTATTTTCCACGCAACCCACTTGCTGCATAGTCCTCTAACCCTGGCAGTGTAGTTTATAGTCCCACGCTCCCATGCAACTGTTTAGAGCACTAAGATTCTCCTACCGCCATATAGTCATTGCGCAAGATCCCCTGTATACAACTTCAATCTGCTCCCATTCACTCTTCCTAGAAAAGGTTCTCCATCCAGCTTTGTGAGCTAAATTGTGCCTCCATCTGTAATTTCTTTGATAATATATGGCCCTAGCCAATGCATCTAAAATTTCCCTGGAAACTTAGTGAATTTACTATCATATAACAAGACAAGATCATTTACCTTGAAGGTGTGAAATTTGATGTGGTGATCATGCCATGCTTTTTCACGGTCCTTCTATACTTGCTGATGGAATCCTACTAAGAATCGGTCTTCTTCAAGCTCCATTAGTTGCGCGAGCCATTCCTCTAGGGCTTCATGATCTACCATACCTGTGAGAGCTACTATGCATAGAATAGGAATAATATACTCCATTGTCATTACAGCTTCTACACCATAGACTAATCTAAACGGTGTTTTTCCTGTCAGCTTCTTGCAAGTAGTCCTCTAAGCCCATAGCACCATGGGTATGCGTACATCCCATTCATTTCATTGCGCATTGAAAATCTTTGTCAGTGCATTCTCCAAAATCTTATTGAAGGCTTCAACAATTCCATTGGCCTATGGGTGATATGGTGTACTCTTCTGATAGTAGACCTAGAATTATTCTGTCAATGCATTGATCGTTATGTTCAGAAAGTTCATACCTCTTTCGCTCATCAGCACTTTTGGGCAGCCAAATATGGTTAAGACACACTCAAACAAAACCTTTGTTGTTGTAGCCCGTAAAAAATCCTTAACCATTTGTGCTTTTTCCATCTATTTAGATATTTCGTCATAGTGATGATATAGCGTGCACCTATTTTCTTCCTGGGGGGTTGAATTAGTCCAACGAAGTCAATCACCCATGTTTCAAATGGTTGTAATGATACTTGAGGTTGTAATGGCAATTCATCCCTTCACGATGATCTATTTGTTCTCTGACATGCATCACACGCCTTGGAATCTTTGTGCAGTTGGCCACCATAGTCTTGTGTGAAAAATCTTCTATGTAGTTTCCTTTCCTGCATAATGTCCTCCCGCAGCCCCTCCATGAGCTTCGGCGAGAATGCTATCCCTCTTGAAGTCTGGAACATATCTTCACAATATTTCATCTACACCCATCTTATACAGATGCCCCACAATAACTGAAAAGTCAGTCATGCACACTACTAATTCCTTCTTTTTCTGACTTGTATACCCTTCTGGTGCCATCCTTTGTGGTCAAAAAGTGAATAATATCTGCAAAATTAGTATCCGCTATGCGTACTATGAAGAGTTGCACATTTGAAAACCCTTCCTCCAAATTATTGGGCTCCTCTCCCATTTTGATGTATCGCAGATGGTCAGGTCGTACATTCAACCTCCCTGGCTTCACAATTACTTCAAAGTCATACTCTTGGAATAGTAGCAACCACCTACAGATCTCCCCCCAACACAATTTTATTAACCAGGTACTTCAAGGTAGAATGATCTGTGTACATCTTGAAATTCCCTCCTAACAGATAGTGCCAAAACTTTTGCAGTGCATACACCATGGCCAATCCTTTGCGCTCAGTCGTTGAATAATTCTTCTCAGCCTTCAATAATTTCCTACTCACTAAGGCTATAGGATGGTCCATTTCTCCTTCACTAGCTTGCATTAACACAACACCCAATGCAATGCAAGAGGCATCCACATCTACATGAAATTCCTTCTTCCAATCCGGGAATACCAAGATTGGCATGGTGACCCTCTTTTCTTTCAAGACATATAAGTTGTGCTAACATTCTTCATCCCAACAGAATGTTGCGCCCTTCTCCATAGGCATGGCAATCTGAGCATATTCTTTGATAAATTTTTTGTAATATCCTGTATGTCCTAGCGTCATGTGCAACTGCTTAACACTTCTTGGGGCTTCCAGATTCACTATCACAACAATCTTGGCAAGGTCCACCATCAGCCCTTTCTTGCACACCACATGACCTAGAAAAATTCCAAATGGAACAAAGAATAAGAATTTCTTCAAATTCAGAGCATTTTGATATCTGTGACACGTATCCAACATCAGGTGCAGAATTGCTACATGGCGCTTCCCTAAAATGAACACTGTCCAGTCATCAAAGTATACTTCCAAGAAATTATGGATGAACTCCTTAAACACTACTATAACTATGCGAGAGAATATTGTAGGCACATTCTCGAGTCCAAACGACATCACAATATACTAGAAACAACCCCATTCCATTGCGAAGGTTGTTTTTCCCCTATCCTCTGGCGTGATCTGATCTGATGATATCGTGAAGACTCGTCATTGGATGAGTAGGCCTCCTTCCCTCCAACAGTGTCTAATACTTCATCGGTAAATTATGTCGGGAATGGATCATGGACATAGGCATCATTAAGATTCCTTAGATCTACGCAAATCCTTATTTCACCCTTCTGTTTCTTCTCCTGAACCACCATCAGGCTCACCCAATCAGATTCCTCCACAAGTTCTATGATTCCTTTCTCCAGCATCTTATCCAACTCCTGATGAACCTTTTCCTTGTATTTGGGATTAAGATGATATGACTTTACTTAATAGGCTTCGTGTCCAGCTTCAGAGTAATCTTCATGATGCCCAAGTGGCCTATTATGTGCTTCAGCTCTGAAACTTTGGTAGGGAAAAGATCCTGGTACTCGCGGAGTAGCTCAACAACTTTATCCACAGTGGCATCATCCCAATAATCCCCAATCTTTGCAAACTTTGGTTCTGCATCAATACCATTTTTTACTTTCTTTGTCTTCAACGACGCGGTGATGTCCGATTTCTCTATTTGTTGACCTTCAACTTCGCGATACCCTTCTGTTTCTGGGATATTAATGTTCCTTGGATCCTCATCATCTTCTTCAACAATCACATTATAGCATTCCAGTACATGGCATAGATGGGTGCTCCAATCTAGTTGGACCCACTCCAATGGTTCTTACGGTGTTCTTAAGATAACTTCCTTAATCCCTTGTAGGGCTTCATCGATGCTCACGAAGTCATCTTCAAAAATGAAGGTCAGTAATAACCCTTCCCTCAATATATCCCACTCCGCGGTGCCATGGAGGAGCTCTATTTCCAAATAAAAATTCATGGGAATTGTATCCAAAGTATGGAAAAATAGGTGTACCCACTCTGGTTGTGGCTCTATTCCATAAGCTTTAGTTCATTACGCTAGGTGATTGTGCGGATCATCCTTCCTTCTATATTTCTCAACCAATCTAGTATTAGGCCGCCTAAACCATAACCTCATCATTCTTCTGTAATCTCGCCATCCATCAAAGCTATCCTTGTGCGTACCCCACCATCGTGCGGGTGTAGGAAAAAGTGCTAATCTAATGCTTGGAAGCGGTGATCTTTGGGGGCTTGACATTCAAATGAAGCCAAAAATTATCCACATCAATTAACCCATCATAATAAGGTAATTTTCTTACCTCCGACAAAACACAGCACAATGATTTTGTCATCATATTGCATCGCAGCGTGGATACTTCATGCAACTGATTCTCCCAATGTTTCAACTCTTCATCTGAATAAAGGTGCAGGAACTCTCTCGTGTTAGGATATTCTAACGCATACGAAATAGTCAAGTATAACTAGTTATAGTGTAGAGTGACCATTCATGAGAGAAGCTTAAGTAAATTTTCTTTCTTATATTAATAAATTTCCTAAAGTAATTGTGTTGGCTCAGGCTGTGGACTGTTTCCCTCTTTGAGGGTTTTAACCACATCAAGAATATTGGTGTATTGATCTGTGATCTGTTTGGGAGCGATATCCTTTGGTTTTCTATCTAAAGAACTTACCCTTTAAATTCCTACGTGGTATTAGAGCTATTTGAGGGCCGTTGTTATAGGGAAAATTGACCTCCTAATCAACTCAGAGGAGAAGGACAGGATGACTGAAAGAATGACCATAGTTGCAGGCCTA
Source organism: Pinus taeda (assembly GCA_000404065.3). Classification (NCBI taxonomy): domain Eukaryota; kingdom Viridiplantae; phylum Streptophyta; class Pinopsida; order Pinales; family Pinaceae; genus Pinus; species Pinus taeda. Next base: position 168,495 of record APFE030838078.1, on the reverse strand, counting down.
GAATCCACACTAATACTCTTTGTACACTGACAACCTACTTTATAAAGCGTGTTTACAAGCATAAAGGAGCGTTAGTCACCTGTTAACTCATGTTGTTAGACCAGGGGGAGCATTAGTGAACTTTAGTGATGCTCAAGTGGTTATGCCAACGAATCTGCCATAAAATATCTAGATATTATTTCCCTAAATTTGTGCAAGAAAAGTAGGGAAACTCCAAAAATCAAGATATTTGGAGAAATTCTATTTCGAAAATAGAGGCAAATGGGAAAAAGCCAGTAAAAGAGGCAGGTTCATGGTTTTTACCCAAATGAACTATAGGTGGAGTTGGGAAGCCCTAATTCGATTGCTATTTAAGCAACGAGAGAGCCATTGCACAAGGGTCAGAGCATTTAGAAGGATAGTACATGGTGCTGTTGTGATACTGTCATATTCTTGAAGGATCTAGCTGAAAGAAGGAGAGAGAGAGGAAGAAGGGATATGGAAGGCTCATACAATAGGGTTGTTGTAATCACTCTTCTGAATATAGGACTACGGTTGTGTTCCACTACTCAAAGTGTTGGTGATATTGTGCATTTATTTGTCCATTATGATGCTTGTTGTGTTGAGTAGATTAGTTACACATTTATACATGTTTGTTATAGATTCTTACATTAGTTGTCAGAAGTGTATGTTGTGATTGGTTTGCTTCGTTCTTTTGTGCGGGAATTGTCTTGGAGCCGGTTCGGAGGAGTTCTTCTTACCGCACAGAGATCCCCAAGCGAATCTAGAAAGAACCTGTTGTAGCCAGCAACAACCCCCCTTCTTATTTAGTGTTATTACTAATACCAAATAAGTGGGAGCCCTTAGTCAAAAAATTTAAAAAATTAAATAGTGCTTGTATTTCCTTTTTAATAAAACTTACCATCATAAACTTAGGAAAATACCCTTGAAAAATCTAAAAAGCTTAAGTTTCATGATAAGGTAAGATAAAATCACTCCTTAAGAAATATCGCATCGCAAAAATGATAATAGGATACCTCTTTACAAGCCAAATTCTAAGATTGCGAGATCACGATGCGAAACCTCATTGCATCGCATACATCAAAGACCACTTACGTTGAAAAACCTCAAACCGCCAATATGCGATGACGCATATCGCAAAATCACATTTCGCAGAAAACACATTAACAGAAAATTGTCATATGTCGCGCTCCTGCAATATTGCGATACTGCGATATTGCGATATTACGATACAATGATACTGTGATAGAACGATATAACGATATTGCGACACCGTGATCTACAATATTGCGAAGAAAATTTCAAAATCACTTCATCGCAGATCTTTCAGGTTCATTGTTCGAGAAAGCTTTTTTCCATAAACCAAAACCTGGTTATGCGCTTTAATGCTAATTAATGAGTTAGTTTCCAGTTGTTAATGAAATATGGTTTTGTGCTTATCGAAGAGCCAGTTCACGTAAGATGGTATATTTTATACGTCTTCAGCATTTATAGCTTTCCCATCACCTTTCCTTATCATTACTCTCACCTCACTTGTAAACTACAGGAACGAAGAACAAAGAACTATACAAAGCAGTATATAGGATTTTATGGGGAAGAAAGGCAAAGCTCCGAGCTTTGAAGACAAAGAAATGACGTCCTTGTGTAAAGACACTGCCTGTAATAGAGATGTTGGTATTACTACTTGGGAAGGCATGTATAATCTACTTGAGGAAGAGAATCCCAAAATAATAGAAGTTACAGTTATTGCAGGCTCACATGGGTCTTCTGAGGCATCAGTTATAGATCTAGCTTGCTCATTCTTGCACTGGATAGTGGCGAGGCCCAAAATTCTCCCCTACACAGACATGGTTAAATGGGTACTGGACAACACTAACATCAAAAACAGACGATTTAAGACTCAGGGTCAAGAACTTATGGAATCATTATTTTCACAAAATTTGAGCTTTATATCTGCTAAGAGAAAGTGCACAAGAGGCACAAATCACACCAAGAAAGCCCGGATCAAGAAACAGAGGCAGTTTCTGATGCGCGATTAGTGCTAGCACTAATTGCACATCAGAAATTGCCTCCGTTTCTTGATTCGGGCTTCCTTGGTGCGATTTTTACCTCTTGTGTACTTTGCGCTAATCACGCATCGCTAGGCAAAACTTCTTGAAAAGGAAAGCCTCTAATTGCTCAGTCACCTCTAAGGCCATAAATTTGTAGGAAAGAACACTAAAGGTAAAAAAGTAAAACTTGAATCCTAAAACCAGTGATAATTGTCAGAAATATCTTCAATATGGTATGTATATAGGTACAACAACTGCAAACAGGCTAGAGACAGAAGGCTCAAGAAAAGGCAGAATTAATCAAAAGATTAACTAAGTTGAATTGGGATTCTTACTGGGCATATTTGGTAAAACCACACAGCCAGTGTATGACTCTCAAATGCATCATCAATTCTGCCGAGAAGATGGCGCCGACTCTTGCTGATTCCATTTTTGTAGGACAGTTAAAGTCTGAATTCGACCAGCTGACTCTTCTCAAGCAAATGCTGAATGCTTGCGATTTCAAGGAGCAGATACTAAAATAATTAGTTGTTAGTTTTAGATCCAATGTTAGTATTAATTTTGCTTTATTTTTGCCTGAAAAAAGGACGGTCATTTAAACTGTATCCTACATTTTTGTGATAAGTTATTTTTAGATTTAGTTAGTGTTATTTAAACCCTTCTCATGCATTTAGAGAAGGGTCCTGAAATTTGTCAAAAACGTATCCTCAGAACATGCACTTTTTCACCCTCCGAGGAGGTTTTGATGAATGAATGGAATAGGATTTATTGATATTTGCATTTAATATCTGCTACTGATGTTCCACTTCTGTACTCTTGGTGGATGTTGGATTAAGAAGAAATAAATTATTATCGCTTGAAGCTCATGAGTAGAACTACTTATAAATGGTACTTCTATCTCTTAACTATTTCTGCCTTTCTGTTAAAGTGATATTCATGTTTAGTTGTTTATATATTAATGCGTTAATGTCTGAGTTATCATTTGGCACTTTTGGATGGTGATGGCTATTTATTTATGCTTAATGTATGAGTAGCTTATTATGTGATATGTTTTCACAACTATTTTGTCTAACTTTTTATATGAAGTGGTTTATATATATTGAATTATATTCTCATAACAGTTGAATGATCTTTATTAGCGATTGTTATTTGAAATCATTTTAGATCGCATAACTGAAAGATTACACCCCGGGTTAGTGTAGAATTAGATATTTTTGTTTATTAGAATACAATTGCATGTCTTTAGATTAGAGCATCTCACTTAGGAACTTTTAGAAAAGAAATATCAATTCTCAACACACACACACATAAATTGGGAAACTAGTCCCATATCCCCAGTCAGACCCACCATACCAAATGGAAAAGGAGCTGCTAACCAAGGTCCGGACTGGGTGGGTATCCCCCTTGTTGTAGACCCGATTTTCGAGGCTTCAACAGAACCAAAAGTGATCCTTTCTCTATATCCTATCAATATATGTTAGATAGATCAACATGTGTGTAATAGGTACCTTTTGTAGATAACCTTACGGTCTGTCGGAAGTCCCACGAAGACTTTCGAGGGTAGTTTTCATCCTGTGCATTTTACCCTGTAAACTAGGAACTGGCGACTCCACTGGGGACTATACATTTACTTCCTGGTTATCCAGACTCCTCTCAGATCTATTCTCTCTTCTATGAGCTTCCCACTTCTTCATATCCTTCTCTGATCCACCATCTAGTTTGTTGCATCCTGCAAAGTTGCTTTCTCTTCCGAAACCGATCCCAAAAGCCCACTTTTTGAGTTCTTTCCCTCACTAATGCAAGTTGTTGGTCTAAAAAAAGCTTTATAAAGCTCTTTTACTGTGCACAAGGAGTGTTAGTGGCCAAACTAAAGCTCTGTTTACACATAGACAGAGCATTAGTGACCCATTTCCATGTTTTTCAAGAGATCTTGTGGACCAAAAGAGGCGGAAACTTGTCGCAAGGGCTAAATTAGGATCTGCAACAGTATCATTTCGACAAATTTGGTGTCCTAAAATTTATTTTTTAAGAAAATGCTTTAGTTTTTCTCTCATAAAAGAATTTTTTTTTGAAAGAAACGCTGATAAACTGAACATATCCTTCTGTCAAAATAGTTGTAGGCTGCTTTGTTTTGGTTCAATAGTTTTTAGGGAATATTGAGAAAAGGAACTTTCGGTTATGCAAAGTGTTGAATGACTTTAGATGCAGTGGAAAATACATGAATATGTGAAATAATACATGTGTAGAATAAGACTTATTTGCATAAGAAATTGAAAAAAAAATCAAAGCATAGTTTTGCACAGTTTATTGAGTCGAGAGTCTCATCATATTCATACATCAACACCCCCTCCGAAGACAAATAAAAAAGTACACTAAAATTTACACTAAAATCAATCAGATACTATTTTTTAGAGCAAACCAACATTAGATGGATTAGGACCTTGGGTTAAGAGAGTGAGTCAACTACCCAAGGTTGCAAATCAAACTAGTGTCGTTAAAGAGTGAAAAATCCTTCTGCAGTCATATTACGAGGACCACTTCACTCACACTGGAGCGAAATACGAGACAACATTGGATTGTAATTGAAGGTAGCCTGCCTTCTTTTACAACTCCTTTGGGCATTTTGTGTAACGGGGGTCCCTTCGGCGATTTTGGAACTGAGTCGAGGACTCAGGTATCCTGCCCACACAGCATTCTGTCTACAACTATGTCCCCCCCTAGTAATGTCTATGATTTGAGGTATCTCTGCTAGCCAATACTTCTAGGTACTTACCTAAGGTGACTGGGACGAGCTGTCCTGGTACCTCAAATGGACGAACCTACTTTGTCTTCATTTTTTGGGAGGGTGCTCGTCTTCACGAGAGTACTTGGTCCCTCAATCTAAGGTTTGGGCCAAGCTCAAAAGTAACCGTAACTGTACATTTGGCCATCCTTCTCTGTTACTCATTGAGAAAATAGGTTTCATCTCTAGTAATCAGTGTTTATCAGACAAGGTAATTTCACTTTGTTTGTTGATTGTCATTTTTAGTGTATTTTTTCTTTTTAGGTACCTAAGTGCTATCGTTTTTTGAGACTTAAAGAATATCACCTTAAAATTTATCTGATAAAATTTACCAGTCATTCTGGCTACACCCGGCCCTCACCGTCATTCCAGACAGTTGTTAGGACTTCCTCCACTCACTATGGAGGATCTACCGAGATCCACTGACTCAGATTCCTCATATTTGAGGGATCAGTCTCCTAAATCGCACAAGGGATCATTCTAGATGACTGATGATTCTGATTTGCCATAGGACTTCTTTACGGAAGGATTTCTTCCTCATTTTAATACCCCTATTACAAATCTGTCGGATCTTGTTATTGATCCCATCATACCAGTACTTCACTCTTCACTAGGAGTAACTCTCCCATCTATTCAGTTGACACCCCAAGGGTTGTGGAATTACAGAGACACTGTGAGTCCTCTACCACTTCCCCAGTCGACGGTCATCACAACACCGGCAATGTGGAACCTCGCAATCTCGTTTGTCCTAGGTACTGCAACTCACATAACACCCTGTATCAGCAGAACCCAGCAGATGCCAGGTTCCACCCCTATGGTGCATCAAAGCATACCTTTGACTACTGCCACATACAGTGCTCCATATAACACTCAATGTGGCACTATGGGTGTGGTTCCAATTTACCAAAACCAAGGTCAGCCTCCAATGTAAAGTTATAACCCCCAGATTCAAACATATGGGGCAATTCCTAATATGCACATGGTGGCAGGGAATCTCACAATCCCCCCGCCGTTCTCAGGCATGCATGGAAAATTGTTGATTGACATGAATTTTCCCTCTATCAATCAAAGGCATACGGTTAGTTCTATGTCAGTTGGGAATCCACAAGGGATTCCCACCCAAACCATGGGGGCACCCTACTCACACACTCAGATGATTCAAGGGGGCACTACTTATACTGGGGGCAACTTCATACCCCATTATCAAAATCCTCATGGCAATCCACTTTACAACACTGTATTGCAAAGTAATTTCTACACCATGCAGCCCATGTACACCATGGGGAACCAAACGATGGGAGGAGCGCAGAGCTCCTCAGGTCATCTGTCATCACAATGGTCCGAGTCAGGGGCACCCAACGATTTTCCTTTTTTGGCAAAATTGGATATCCCCAACTTATACAAGTTGAAAAACAACCCCATCTATCATAACCTACAATGGTCGTCGTTCCCGCATAAAATACCGACAGACATTCCTAAGTTCGACGGAAAACAAGGGGAGGATCTGGGCACTCACATCACCACCTACCATCTATGGTGTGTTTCTAACTCCATGGTGGATGTTAGTGTCTAGTTGCCTATTTTCCCCGCACCCTCACTGGCAATGCTGTAAAGTGGTATATTGAGTTACCACGTGCGTCAGTGAATACCTTTGATGTTTTAGTGATGGAGTTCCTAAAGAACTTTTAGTTACCTATCCATTATGAGACAGGGACGGAGCTCCTAACTTCGTTTTGTCAGGATACCTCCACCCACATCTCTGATCATATCCATGAATGGAGACTTAAGCGAAGGTTAGTCAAAGCCCCCATCCTTGATTTTCTCTTAACAGACTAGTTCTGTAAGTCGCTACTCCCACAAATCGCTAGAGATGTCACTCTAGGTGGTGTGGTCACAGAGGACCAATCCATATGTCGTGCCCATCATTTAGATTTGATTTATTCACAATTTGGCACTCTATATGAGATTATCCCCTATGCTCCCGATAACCCCAATCCTCCCACCACTCAGCGCCCTGGAGCGCATTCCGATGGGATCGTCGACGCAACCTCCATGGGCACTGTAAAACAACTCAGTGGGTCCGTTGCTAATTTGGTAGTGGACCCCTCTACCAAAATGACTACTCTTCCTGCTACTACGATTAACTCTGTGCAGTCTACACAGAAATCCAGTAGCAAGAACAAGAAGAAATAGAACAAGGCCACTCCTTCTAAGGAGCAGTCATCTAAGAATCCCAACCCGAAACAGAAGGCCATTGCGCCGACTGATGTGGAAAAGGATAAAGGCACCAATTATTCATGCAAACTCTGTCTTGAAGACCATGAAACCTGGCATTGTCCGTGGCTTCAAGAATGCATGGAGTACCTTGCCAAGAGAGATTTTGGTAAGGCACCTGCTATCCTTAGAAATCCTTTTCCTTAATCAACAACAACAAAATCTTGTTGCCAACCAACCGCAACCCATGTCAAGGGGCAGTGACGGTTTGCAACACCCTTCAGTTGGTGAAGGGAGTTCTGCCATTTACACATTTGGAACGGTAGATCTCACCACAAGAGCCAAACCTTATGGAGCTCCTGTCGCTCCGGCAACAGAACCATCCACAGGTCAAAACCCGTCACCGCCCAACAATTTGTGAATCGAAAGGCAAGTTGACGACTTTGTAATCTGACCACCCAAAGGGGCACTTCAATGCACAACACACAACACATCTGCAGGTGCTACCCAACACTACAACATCATAGAGGATTTGGTGCAAGCGCCATCGGCTATGTCGGCACTCGAAGTATTACAAACATGCCCCAGCCAAAGGAAAACCTTGCTTTCGGCTATCAGGGGTATTGACCCTATGGATTCCATGCTTGCTATTTTCAACATGGACAAGTGTAAACCTCCCATTTCTCACCAACTTGCATTCCAGGTGCATATCACCACAAAAGGTAAAGGTATACACAGAATTGTCATCGATGAAGGTGCTTCAACCTACGTCATTTCGGCTTCATGTTGGATCGCCTTGGGTTCTCCAACCGTATCCTCGCCATCGAACTCCCTTAAAGCTTTCGATGGCCACACCTTTGTCCCAAAAGGATACTTAGCCAGTTTTCCCATCACTTTAGCTAGGAAAACTGTAACAGTGGACATAGAAGTTGTAGACAGAAAACTCAACTATAATATCTTCTTGGGTCACAGTTGGACATATGCCATGAAAGCCATTGTATCTACTGTCTTTAGCATCATCCAATTTCCATTGGATGGAAAGGTTATTACAGTAAATCAGTTGTCTTTCTGCACCCCTGATTATTCACCATTACCAAGTGGCTCCATACCCCTAATAGGAGGTGGAACTAATAGTTACGTCAGTTTAGGTATCAGTCTATTGAAGGCTTCTTCCCTCATGGGTTGTTTCCCTCTTCAGCCACCAAAGGTTTCACAATCGGTCAACATGCTTTCATCTTTTCCTCTTGAACAGACTGATCCATGGATCCTACCAACTCCTTTAGACATTGACACTTATGGAGAACAAATGCCGCTGTCACGAGCTAAATTAGCCTGTGGAGCCATTCAAATTGCATCTGAATCTTCGGTCACTTTGGTTTCGGCCAATGGTACCACTGCCCCTCCCATAACCACTCCTTCTTTTGATCCACTCAATCAAGTCCTATTGGTGGACGAAGCTATTAGAGAGATCACAAGGTTAGAAGAGAGACCTTGGGAGGATTCACGCCATCATGTTTTGATATCTGCTTTGAACATGATGCCTCTTCAAATCCTGTCACCTGACACACATGAAATCATTTCCTCACCATATACGACTATCCAACTTTTGGACTCGGAAGGAAACAGGGGAAATATTTCACAAACATTGCTCCCCGATATTTCTGTCATGACAGGCGTTGTGGAAAACATACAGAGTGGAGCCAATCACAATCTTGAGGAAATTGTGAGCTTCACCTACCTATTTAGGGACTTCCAAGATGTTTTTCCTAGGTCTTATGAGGAAATGCATGGCATAGACCCTTCTAATGTCAAGCATGAGATTGAGAAAGATCGAGCGTTCTTTTTATGGTATTTTTCTTGCTCATTAATCCAAAAAACCTCGAGTCTCCTTCTTTGGGATCATTAAACTACGGCAAAGATGGTTAGAGCACTGTTAGGGATATTTTATTGCTCTTTAAAAAATAGAAACATCCACGAGCTTTTTTCCTTATGCTCGTTAAATCTATGCAACGATAAATAGAGCACTTTTGGAGACATTTTATTGCTCTTGAAAAAATATAAACACCTCCGAGTTTTTGTGGTAGAGCTCATTAAACATATATCCCACAACCCGTAAAGCACTTTTTTTGGGATATTTTATCGCTCTTTAGACAATACAAACATCCCCGAGTTTTTCATCATTTGCACTCATTAAATATATGCAAACAAAGATCTGAGCACCTCTTTTTTGATCTAGTTCTAGCTCATAAACTGAAAAAGACCAACGAAGCATCCTTTTTAGGCACTTTTTTCTCGCTCTTTAAACTGAAAAAATTTTGAGCTGTGTATTATTACTCATTAAACATGATAAAGATGACCCAAGAATTCTTTCAGGTACTTTTTTCAAGCTCGCTAAAAAATGAAAAATCCCGAGTTTTTGTTACTGAGCTCGTTAAAACATCACGACAAAAGACGAGTTTAGTCTGCTGCCTCATACTCATAACGAAATGAGGCTGACATCTATTGGAAAACGGTTTCTCTTTATCCGGGTCCAGTAGATTAAATACAGAAAAGTAACCGAGATGGGTATACTATTAACCTTTTGTCGCACCCGTTTAACAACTATGATAAAGGGATCACCATGGAGTCTCTCTTTATGATCTTTCCAAACTCTCTAAAAATGAAAAGATCACCGAGTTGTCTAGTCTAGAATATTTAAATACACAAACAAGATATAAAGTCGTTCTTTTTACGATACTTTTCAGACTCTTAAAAGATGAAAAAATCGATGAGTTTTCCTATCTGGACTCATTAAACTAATCAGATAGGGAAAAGAGTCTTTCTTTTTGCGATCCTTTTCAGACTCTTTAAACATGAAAAGATCAATGAGTTTACCCATCTAGACTCATTAAAAATCAAATGGGGAAAAAGTGGAAATACAACCGTATCCTGAAGCGTGGTTTGGCAGCAAAAGTTCCCTTGAACATGGCACTCCCTCAGATAAACCATCATTTTGATAGCCTCTCAATATGAACCCTACCAACCTATGAGTTCTTAGCCTATATACCCTGATGCCATTGCATCTCTGTATCTTAAACACTCTGTAGTGTTCATGAGTCTAGTGTTGTTTGGTTAAAACTGTTGTCGTCCCTTCTATTGTTCAAGGGTCCCTACTTGTTTCCTTGATCAACTATGTAGTGCCCACTCTAATTTCCTGACCCTAATATGCCATTATCTTGGATACTTTATTCTTTGAGGACCTCAGGTTGAGGAATCCCGACACATAACTCTATTATTAGTGATTGTGATGTTTATGTATGTTCTCCATTGACATTATGGTGATGATAGTATTAATGGTTAGGTGTGTTTTAACATTAATGGTTATGCACATTCTCTATTGCTATTATGATGATTGTGGCATAAATGGTTATGTGTGTTCTCTATTGAATTTATGATGATGATAGCACTAAAGGATATGTATGCTCTCCATTGATATCATGATGATAATAGCTTTGATGGACAGCTATGTTGTCTATTAATGTTACGATGTTGATAGCTTTGATGGATATGTATGTTTCTATTGATGTTATGATGATGATACCCATAATGGATGTGTCCCCTATGTTACCTACTTGCATTAGTTCTGGTTCACAATGAACAATGATGCGAATGACTTGGTGATGTTAATGATGCTATTATGACAATGACTAACACTGAGGAACCTTGTTATTGATGATTATTGAGTATGGTAGGAAACCATCAGAGGCATTCACATATGACGAGTTGATGACACCTGGTTTGATGAAAATTTATATTATTTTATCTTTGAAATTCTAAGTTGATTTTGAAACCTGCCATATATGTTTAACTATATTCTGATGATATGTTAATGGTTGCAGGAACATATTAGATGCTTGAACAAATGACTCATATATGGGTGATGGGGTTGTACAGGTGGATGGAACTACATGGGAGGGGTGGGACAGAGTCCCTGATCTCACCCACTAGCACTCC
>APFE030838078.1:113281-156557 GCA_000404065.3 Pinus taeda | reverse complement strand
CCCGCCGTGACTTGGGTTGGAAGGGTTGAAACACCTTCGCCTTGAAGATCACGATGCCATGAGGGTAGGTCCCAAAGTTGGGTCACTCATGAGGAGTTTACTGGGGGGCGCGCATCAAGGTGGATTCCTTGATCCCTGGCACCATTAGTCTCACTATAGCAGGAAACATAAGAGATGATAGTATTCTATGACGTTGCACTATACTTTCCCCTCGTAGTCACTGGATGCTTGAAGGGAAAGTGGTATGGCACCCTTGGAACTTCAGGGGAAATTCTTGAAGGGCATGACCAACTTGGCACCCTTGACATCACAATTAAACTATTTGGTGTGGCACCCTTGGAACTTCTAGGGAAGTTCTTGAAGGGCACAACGAAGCTTGGCACCCTTGGAATCATTAAAAATAAATAATAATAAATAAATATAAGTAAGGAATGAAAACTAGGTAAAGTTACATCAAGGGTAAATGATGATTAGAAACCAAGGTAATTAAATCAAAAAAATAAAACTTGGAATAAGGAGGATCATAGGAAGAAATAAAATAGAGTACCTTAAAAACCTACCCTTCCCATGTTAGAAAATACTAGGTATATTAGGTGGTTTAATTAGATAAAGGGGGAAGGCAAACATTTTGTAAGGATAAAAATTAATCCTAAACCAATTAAACTTAATTAAGAAAAGAGGAAGGTGAATTAAAATAAGAAAAATAAATTAAATTTAGAGAAATGTAGAGAAGCTCCATGTGGCATCAACCAGCATAAGAATATCCCTCTAAAAGATAACCTGAGTTAATTTAGAAAGTAGATTGGGGATAAAATCTGACTCATTAATTGACTCCAAGTAATAAACACAATTTAAGGAATAAAAGGGGGGAATAAAGAGACAACTAGGAGAAGAATTAGGAATCTTATGAGGTGAGGAAAATATTAGTTTTAAATAAAAAGTTAAGTAAATAATTTTGGGTGACCCTTGATGGGAGAGTGACACATGGGTAGGTGAATAATCAAGCTATAAAAATATATATATATATATATATATAATTATGCATGACATGCCAAGTGTCATCTATGAGGACTCTTATAAAAGAAGGCGCAAGCCATGGGAGAGGGGAATTTTGGAACCCTATTGTCGGATGGATGATATGATGTCAGTGTAGTGATTACAAAGATATAATGAGTTTGGTGAGGTAGAGGATTTTTAGAGAGGGGACTCTTGAGCCAAGGTGTGCTCTCCTCTGCCAGCTAGAGCCTGCCTCCATTGTACAACCCCATTGCAGCTCGGGGGTCCGCGGGGAAGAAGAGTACCCAAGGAGTAGGCTGGGAGGTTAACCGGTGGGTCTTCACATTTGGATCAAGTGCGTCATCATTCACTCGCAGAAGTGACCGGCAACAAGGGAATACAAGTAACAACAGAGCAAGCGGAGTCTCGCCTTCTGGTGAACGGTACATATGTACTTCATTACTAATTGATCTTAGTTAAAAGTATGTAAATGTTATGTTATGTTTCCTAAAATGAGTGTCAGCAATGTGTGTGTTGAATAAATTTGAAATCTCAATCTGTTTCTTTTCTAGTCGTATTTGCTGTTAAAAAAAAACAAAAAAATGTATATAGTCATAATCAGGTTTTTACAAACTAACCCTACATATGCTTTCATCATGCCCTCCATTGTTCATACCCAAAAGCTCAAAAGATTCTTCAGAAAACAAAATCATCCTTGTCTGATTTCGTGTCGACTGATGTAGGACATGTCATGGCCTACCTTTCGACAAGTTCCTTCCTATTGACTTCAACACTCTATCTAGGAAGATAACCAAAAACACATTTAGTGCCTTGGTGCTTGCAGACATTAGTGGCAGGTTACGTTGTGCTTGATCACAGGTTTTCATCATTGGCTCCTAGCTAGGCGATTCTATGAGTGTTCAACGACAAAAAATCTTTCACACTCGCTAGTTTGCACTGTGCATCTTGGAGACCATCACCATTATCAGTGGCCTTCCTCACCTATGTTAACAGTCCATTATTGGCTCGTAATTAGATGATTTTATGCATGTTCAATGTCAACTCATTTATCACATGTACCGATCTATGTTGTTCGGTGAAGCAGGAGTCAAGACCTTGGGTAGAAGCTTGCATCATTCAGCCTTGTTTCCTCTCCCAAGCTGCAATATTTTTCTTTGAAGACAACCATTTCAGGATAATCTATTATGACACTGGATCCGCCCTATGCCATGTTGGCAGCCAGAATTGTTACATCTCTGAGGAGAAAGTTACTCTGACATAGCTACTGAGCATGGGAATGCGAGACTCAGGACATGATTTTAGCAGTTCATATATATGTACCTTCGTTGTATAAGGTTTTCCTTATCACGCGACACACCTCTCTCTACAAATATTTCGATAGGAAATTACAGTATTCTCATAAAGTATTTCAGCCATCGTCTCTGCCTCTGATCTCATACTTTAGGGGGCATCTATTATAGGACAAATTGACCTCCTAATCAACTCAAAGGAGAAGGACAGGATGACTGAAAGAATGACCATAGTTGCAGGCCTAGAATCCACACTAACACTCTCTATACACTGACAACCTACTTTATAAAGCGTGTTTACAAGCATAAAGGAGCGTTAGTCACCTGCTAACTCATTTTGTTAGACTAGGGGGAGCATTAGTGAAATTTAGTGATGCTCAAGTGGTTATGCCAAAGAATCTGCCATGAAATATCTAGATATTATTTCCCTAAATTTGTGCAAGAAAAGCAAGGAAACTCCAAAAATCAAGATATTTGGAAAAATTCTATTCCGGAAATAGAGGCAAATGGGAAAAAGCTAGTAAAAGAGGTAGGTTCATGGGTTTTACCTAAATGAACTATAGGTGGTGTTGGGAAGTCCTAATTTGATTGCTATTTAAGAAACGAGAGAGCCATTGCACAAGGGTCAGATCATTTAGAAGGATAGTACATGGTGTTGTTGTGATAATATCATATTCTTGAAGGAGCTAGCTGAAAGAAGGAGAGAGAGAGAGGAAGAAGGGATAAGGAAGGCTGATACAATAGGGTTGTTGTAATCACTCTTATGAATAGAGGGTTGTAGTTGTGTTCCACTACTCGAAGTGTCGGTGATATTGTGCATTTATTTTTCCATTCTGATGCTTCTTGTGTTGAGTAGATTAGTTACACATTTATACATGTTTGTTACGGATTCTTACATTAATTGTCAGAAGTATATGTTGTGATTGGTTTGCTTCGTTATTTTGAGCAGGAATCGTCTTGGAGCCGATCAAGAGGATTTCTTCTTAACACATGGAGATCCCCAAGTGAATCTAGAAAGAACCAAAGGTGATCCTTTCTCTATATCCTGTCAATATATGTTAGATAGATGAACATGTGTGTAACAGGTACCTTTTGCAGATAACCTTACGGTGTGTTTGAAGTCCTGCAAAGACTTTTGAGGGTAGTTTTCATCCCGTGCATTTTACCCCATAGCAGCCGCATCCATTGGTGATCCAAATCCGAAGCTGGTACAAGTGCATGCGACTATCATTTCCTAGATCTATTGTTTCTGACTAATTTCGAGCTAAGAGGACTACTCTATTGTGTTAGGAGCATCTATTCCAGTGAGGAACCCCTTTAATTTCACACGAAAAAGGTTTCTGGTAGCCCTAGCTACGTCATTTATAAGATTTGGAGGTATACAGTCTTTATTTGAAGTTTTAGTTATTCATATCTCTATTTATTTCAGTTTATTTATCTCTCTATTTTTTTATTACAGGATTTATACCTTTCATTTTTGCATATGTTCTTTTCCCTGTGACTTTGTGCGATCTGGGAAAATCAAAAACAGAAAGGAAGGCTTTTTCTCATGTGTATGCTCTTTTCTACCGCACCTCAGTGTGATCTCGGAAAATCAGAAACATTGAGGAAAATATTTAGTTTCTGGTGAAAGCTAACTTCAAGCCATAAGGTTTGGTTTTTTTTGTATGTCAGTGTTGGGTTGTGTGGTTTTTTGTTTTCTAGGCAAAAAGAGATTTTTCAATTAAGCAGGCACCCCAAAGCTCCAATGGAAAAAAAATAAAAAATCCTTCCTCTTTTCCAAAAATTACTAACCTTTTAAACTATCTCACTTGGTCCAAAGTTACTTTATGAGAATAGAGGTCTTGAGTTCAAGTCTTTCTTTTTGTTGAGTTACTTTTTCAAAAAGCACATGTAACTTATGTTTTAAAGTTACTTTATGTAAAAGTGTTCGCACCTATTATAAACAATGAGTCACTTATAATTCTAAAGTCTCTTTATCTTTTATTTAAGTTACAATCTAGTGAGTAGCTCATAAGGTACCATTGTAAAAGTGACTTCCACTTATTTATACAATTAGGTCACATAAAATATTTTTTTAAAGTGAGCTAATTAGATTAAGTTTGGAAGCAGGGGGGGCAAATTTTTTAAAAAATATAACATTATCATTAACTTCTGCACATTCATGCACTTAGTAGGCATTTTCAACAACCTTTCTTCAAAAAGCCATAACTTCTTCATCCAAAAGCCATTTTTTTAATTGGCCTAATTTTTTGAGATATTTCCATTGGAACACTTAGTTTCAGCATCTACAGCTTTAGTTTCTATTAAAATGGAAAGCCCGTGCCAAGATATTCTTGAAAACACCAACTACTTCCAATGGTGGTCCTACATTGTGGATTTACTTAGAAGTAAAGGTCTTTACAGAATAGCCTCAGGCCAAGAAACTAAACCTAAAGATGAAGATAAGGCAGCCAAATGGGAAAATAGGCAAGATCAAGCATGTGGGTTGATAGGGATGTTTATTTCTCCATACCTTAGATTCCATATTGCAAAACTTGATACCCCTAATGAAGCAATGAAAAAACTCACTAAATTTTTTGGAATTAAAAATGAAATTAGAGCCCATCAACTCAAAAATGAGTTTCTTACGTTGGACCCCAATAATATTTCTTCCATTGAATATTTTTTGTCGAAGTTCAAGACCCTTAGACTTCTCTTGTAAGGTGTTAAGGTTAAGAAAGAATATGGTAGCCTTATCTATTCCATTCTTACTAAGTTGGGACCAACCTACTCTGTGTTTGTTTCCACCTTCCATTCTACTAGAGAAGCCTTTTATTTCTCAAGGACAAGACTACAAGTCCCTCCCTTTTGATGCCTTTTGTTATTCTTTAATAAGAGAACAAAAACAACTCTTACATATTGGTCTTCTTAATCTTGGAAACTCTTCTAATAAATCCTTAGCCACCCAAAAACAACCAAATTCAAAGAATTCTAAGAAGCAATATCCTAAAAAGAATGGTCTTAAACCAAACAAGAGTCTTAAGAAATTTCAATTTCAAAATGAAAAAATAATTGAACAAAATGATAAAGCAAATAAAAACAAAGGGAAGAAGACTGATAGACATTGCAACTTTTGTAATCCAGATGGCCACTTAGAATCCAAATGCTTTAAGAAGATGGAAGCCTTGAAAGCAACAATGAAGAAGCATAACATCCATTTGGAGCACTCTTCAACTTCAACTTCATCTTCAGGAATAGCACTTTCTGCAAGTGGTTGTCAAGCATCTCGATCTAGTTATGCACTAAATGTATCTTCTTCCTCTCATTCTCATGAGTGGCTCATTGATTCTAGAGCTTCTTATCACATGGCCAAAAACAAAGCCATTTTTTCTTCTTTAATGATTGTAACACCAAAAATATATATGTTGGTGATGATAAATCTCTTAGTGTTGTAGGGATTGAAACTGTTCATCTAGACAATGGTCAATTTAATGATGTATTATGTGTTCCAACCTTATTCTGCAACCTTCTATCTATATATCAAATAACTCATTCAGGTGAAGGTAAAACCATTGAATTTTCACCTCACGATGTTGTAATTAAGGACCTAAAAGATACTAGACAAATTTTAGCTACTAGAATTGCTAATGATTCTACAAGGTTGTATAAGTTTAACAACTTTGCATCATCAACTCTTCCCTCGATATTTGTTGCTCATAATGATGAAGTGAGCAAACTTTGGCATGAGCGATTTGGTCACTTAAACTATTACTCCCTTCAAAATATATGTAAAAAAAATATCGTGACAGGTCTTCCTATGGTATCTTGTAGTGTTGGTGTTTGTTCTGGATGTGTACAAGGAAAACATCATTGAGATAGTTTTGAAAAATGTGCTTCTTGGCATGCCTCAACCCCTTTATAGCTTGTGCATAATTATTTATGTGGTCCACTCCAGTTTTTTCATTATCTGGCTACAAGTATTTCTTAACTTTCATTGATGATTTCTCCAGACGCACTTGGGTATACTTCTTAAAACTCAAGAGTGAAGTATTTAACATTTTCTTGGCCTTTAAGGCCTTTGTTGAGAAACAATTTGGACATCAAATTCTTAAGTTAAGATTTGATAATGGTAGAGAATATGTCAACAAGAAATTCATCAACTGTTGCACTAAGCATGGAATTCAAATGCAACATATTGTTCCATATACTCCACAACAAAATGGTGTAGCTGAAAGGAAGAATCACACCTTAAAGGAAATGGCTAATCGTATGCTTCAATCTAAAGGACTTAGTCTTAATTTTTGGGTAGAAGAAATTAATTATGCAAGTTACATAGTAAATCACACTCCTACTAAAGTTTTAAATAATATCACTCCAGAAGAAGCATGGAGCTCAATTAAACCATACATAAGTCACTTTCATGTTTTTGGAAGTGAAGCATGGGCCCATATTCTAGATGAGAAACATAAAGCCTTAGAACCTAAGAGTGAAAAATGTATTTTTGTTGGATATTATGAAGATGTCAAAGGATATAGACTTATTCCACTTAAGTCCAAAAATCTTATCATTAGAAGAGATGTAAATTTTGCTAAAAATATATTAGCCTATGAGCCTAGTTCGGTGGATGTGCCACATCTCTCTATCCCTTCTACTTCTGAAAATATTTCTTCTTCAAATGATGATAGTGAAGATGACAATCCTCTCCCACCTTCTTAGGATCCTCCTTCAGCTCCTTAGCTTCCAAAATGGGTCTATGCTACTCGAGATGCCTTGCAGGTGATCCTATAGATCAGCAATGTACACGTTCGCAATTTGATAGAGCCTCTTATTTACTGGCTCAAGCTCCAGTGAGTTATGAACCTGACACCTTTGAAGAAGATTCTAGCCATCCATATTGGGATGCAACTATGAATGAAGAATATTATTCATTATTGGAAAATGATACATGGGATCTTATTCCTCTTTGAAAGGGACGAAAACTTATTAGATGCAAATGGGTTTACAAAACCAAGTATGGAGCAGATTGAAAAGTTGATAAACATAAAGTTCGTCTTGTTGCTAAGGGTTTTTCACAAGTTGAAGGTGTTGAATATACTGAAACATTTTCCCCTATTTATGAAATGAACTTTATCCACCTTGTTCTTTCCCTTGCTACATCTTTCAAATGGGAAGTTCATCAGATGGATGTTAAATCTGCCTTTTTGCATGGGGACTTGCATGAAGAAGTATTTATGGAACAACCTCCTAGATTTATACAAACAGACTCCAACCTTGTATGTTGATTTAAGAAATCCCTTTATGGTATCAAGAAAGCCCCTCGGGATTGGTATGCCAAAATGGATAGATTTATTTTAGATATTGGCTTTTCTAGGCGTCATTCTCATAATACTGTCTACACCAAGAAAGTGTGTAAGTCTCTTATCATTCTTGTTCTTTATGTTGATGATCTTATCCTTATTGGTAGTGATCCCAACCTTATAAACCATATGAAGTCCAGTCTTAAAAAGCAGTTTGAAATCATAGACTTATGACACCTGCATTATTTTCTTGGTCTTCAAGTCTTGCAATCCAAGGATGGTATTTCCCTTTCCTATTCCAAGTATGCATATGATCTTCTATGCCACTTTCACATGGAAGGCTCTAAGCCAACTCCTTCTCCCTTTCAGTCTAGAGCCAAACCTTCAGTCACTTGTACTTCCCCTGAAGTTGATGCTACCTTTTACCATCATCTTGTACAAAAACTTTTGTATCTGACCCATACCCTTCCTGACCTTTCCTTTGTTGTTAGCCTTATTTCTCAGTTTATGCAAAACCCACATGAAAGTCATTGGAAAGTAGCTAAAAGAATACTTTGTTATGTTCGAGGTACAATTTAGTTTGGGATTCATTACAATGTAGAAGCATCTCCTCTATTGGTTGGTTTCATTGATTCCGATTAGGTTGGTGACCTTGATGATCGGAAGTCTACTGCAGGTTACATTTCCACTCTTGTTTCTATACCTATTACATGGGCTTGCAAGAAACAAAGTGCCATTTCTCTTTCTTCAGCAGAAGCAAAGTATCGTGGCACCGTAGAAGCTAGTAAGGAAGCCCTCTGGCTTCATCAGATCTTGTCAAAGTTTGGCTTTCAGCAGCAACATCTGACTACACTTTGGTGTAATAATCAAAGTTCCATTCAACTATGCAAAGGTCCAGTTCAACATCAGTGTAGCAAACACATTGAACTACACATGCACTTCATGAGAAATCTCATTCATGACCATGTTCTCCAGTTGGATCATGCCTTCCCACTGAAAAGCTTTTGGACCATCAAAAGTTGGTTTTAGCATTCGATCAAGTGAGGATACTACCCCTTCACCTATATAACTTCTATCCAACATTCTTTGCTTGGATTTGACACTTTGAGTCCCACTCTTAGGTACTCAAATCCCCTTGATGCGTAGTTATTTCCTTCCTATCCAAAACTGTGTCCTCCTGTAACTCATTGAGATACTAAGGCAACAAATCCCTAGTAGAAGGCAACTGAATTTTCTCTTTAGGATCTTCAATCAATGGAGGTTCATACAATCTCAAGTTTTCTGCATTAACAACTGAATATATTTGCATATAAGATGGAAAATAAAGGCGAAAATAATTTTCACCAATTTCATCAAGTATCTTGAAAGGTCCATACCTATTGGTTTTAGCTTCTTACCTTCACCTTGCATTCTGTCTTTGCTAATGTATAGCCAGAATTTATCACCAACTTGAAAACTATGTTCATCTTGATTCTTGTCATGTCTTCCCTTGTACTTGGCTTGACTTCTTTCTAGCTGATCCTGTACTACCTAGTGAATTTCCTGGATTTGTTCAAAGAACTTAGTTGCTTTGTCCACATCATTGTGTCCATAAACTGCTATGTCTTTACCAAAGACAAAATCCAAGGGAGACTTTGGTATAAAACCAAAACAAGTCTCAAAAGGAGATATTTGAGTAGAAGAGTGCTTGGCACGGTTGTAAGCATGCTATACATAACACAAATGCTCATCCCAAAGCTTGGGATTCTTGTTGCAATAGCCTTTGAGCAACTAGATCACTATCCTGTTGACCACTTCTGTCTGACCATCTATTTGTGGATGAAATGTTCTGCTCTTCTTCAACCTGGAGTCCATCAACTCCCATAGATTTGACCAAAACTTCCTAACAAATCTAGAATCTCGATCAGATACAATAGAAGTGGGTAACCCAAAATGAACCCATACATTCTAAAAGAACAACTTTGATGTTTGTTCAGCTGTAACCTGCTTGTTACATGGTATCAAAATACACATTTTACTGAACCTATCCACAACAACATACAAATAATCATGACCTTTCATAGATTTTGGCGATCCCCAACAAAATCACTGGAAACACTTTCCCAAGGACGAGAAGGAATTGGAAGTGGAGTATACAAGCCTAATTTCTGATTATTGTGCTTGCTTGTAGCACACATAGTACACCCTTTGATATATCTAGAAATTGTCTCATGCATTCTTGGCCAATAACAAAACCTTTGCAATTGTGCAACTATTTTACTTACACCAAAATGACCTGATATGAGAGAAGTATTTGCTTCTCGGATTATGTTAACTCTTTCAATTTTTGGAATGCATAACTTTCCCAATTGATATAAGAGTTGGTCCTTTACATAATAATCCAATTCTTCTACTTGCTTGCCATGACTTAAAGTTGCATATACATCTTAAAATCTACACCTTGAGCATATTGTTCAATGTAACTTTCATGCATTACTAAGTTATGCTTAAGTATAATAGATGCATTTATGATTAGCCTTGATAACATGTCTGCAACGTTATTGTGTATCCCTTCTTATATCTGATGACAAGATGAAATTGATGTCGAAAACCCATCCACCTATAATGTCTTGATTGATGCAATTTAGTTTGTGAGTGCAAATATTGAAGTGGTTGATGATCTGTATGTATGATTGTTTCTTTACCCATTAGGTAATATTTCCATTTTTTCACACTTTGCACTAATGCATACAATTCTTTATCATATGTGGGATAATTAACTACTGCAGAAGTAAATGTCTCATAATGATAGCATATGGGTTTTCCATGTTGCATCAACACTGCTCCCATGGCATAGTCACTGGCATCTCTCTCAATCTCAAATGGATGTTGAAGATCTGGCAGTGCTAGTACCAGTGTTGTACTGATTTTCTCATTTAAGGTGTTGAAGGCTTTCTGTTGTTTGCCTCCTCACTTAAACACTAGTTTCAATCCTGTTAAAGCATGTAATGGAGCTACAATCAAAGAAAAGTTAGCAATAAACTTTCTCCAGTATTGTGCTGCCCCTAGGAAACTCCTAATCTCTATAGCAGATTTGGATTTAGGCCAGTTCACAATGACTTCAACCTTAGAGGGATCTATCTTCAATTCACCACCCCATACAATATAACCCAAATAATTTAAAGATGTTCTGCCAAATTCACATTTTGGCAGTTTTACATAGAGATTTTCTCTTTTTAAAACATCTAAAGTCTGCTTCGCATGCTTTACATGGTCTTCCCATGTATTACTAAAAACAAGAATGTCATCTAAATAAACAATTACAAAATCATCAATAAATGGTCTGAGTACATCATTCATGACTCTCATAAATGTAGCAGGAGCATTAGTTAAGCCAAAAGGCATAACCAACCATTCATATAGTCCTTGCTTTGTCGTGAAAGCAGTCTTCCATGCATCATGTTCTGCAACTCTAACTTGATGATAACCACTTTGCAAGTCTAACTTAGAAAAGTAAACTGCTTCTTCCAATTGATCTAATAAATCATCAATATGAGGAAGAGGATAATGATTCTTGATCGTTATTTTATTTAGTTCTCTATAATCAATGCACATTCTCCACGAACCATATTTCTTTCTCACTAGCACAATTGGAGATCCACATGGTGATGTTCTTAGTCGTATAAACCCTTTATCGAGCAACTCCTATACCTGCTTCTTTATCTCTGCATTCTCTAAAGATGACAACCTGTACATTCTAATGTTAGGTAATGGAGCATCTTGCTACAAATAAATATCATGTACTATTTCTTGCTTGGGTGGCATACCTTTTGGTTCTTGAAATAGAACATCATACTCTGAAACAACTTTAACTAAATCAGCTTTTTGTTTAAAATCACGGCCTTCAAATGCATTGGATTTTTCAAGATCCTTTTCCTTTACAACCATTAGTAAAAATTGCTTACTTTAATTCACAATTCTTTTCATCTGTCTTGATTTTATGAGAGAATAGTTACCTTTGAGTTTATGAGCTCTTACAATGTATTCTATTCCATTTTTAGTGAGTTGATACTTATTCTCATCTCTATAGAAAATAGCTTTCCTATCATACATGGACTTCCCAAAACAATACCACATATATCCAATGGAACTATATCTAATTCAACCTCATCTACAAATGTTGATCCAATAGCAAACCTAAGTTTACATTGTCTCGTTACTTGTAGCTTTGTTTTATCACACACCCAACTTGATGGATATGGCTTCTCATGAGGTTTTGTTTGTAATCCCATCTTCTTTACAATTGTTTCAAAAACCAAATTTACTTGTGATCCACTATCAAATAAAGTATCAATCTTATTGTGCTTGGAAATTACTCTAATACGAAAGAGATCATTTCTTTCCCTCTCATTACTTTCATTATCAACAGATTGTGCAGAATTACTTGTGGATGCTTCAGAATCTTTACCTTTAATACCTGTGGCTGTAACTGTTGTTTCGTCGCCTGAATCTGATCCCAAGTCTTGCTTAATAGAAGCATCATTCTTTTTCTTCTTTCCACCGAACTTCTTAGGTTTATATTCTAGATGCAAAGACTAGTAGTGTGCCTCATCGTGTCCTTCTTTCTTGCAATGAGTGCATGAAGGTTTATCCTTCTTTACAGTGTTTTCTTTTTTCTCCTTCCATTTCAGTTTCTTCTTTTCCTTACTCTTGCTTACAAAATATTTAGATGATCCCCAAACCTCTGGGTTTACATTATTTCCTCTAGCTTCTAGATGTGTGGCTTGAACTGATACATAATCTAAGCTAGTGGGATTAAACATGAGAATAGTATGCTTTAAATAGATATGAAGACCACCTATATACTTCAATAAAGTCTCAAGTGAGTCTAATGATATACCAAGAGTTAAAGCTCTCTTTCTGAATTCCTGAGTATAACTCTATACACTTTTACCCTTCAATTGACAAAGAGTTTTCCAACTCATCATTGCTTGTTGCATGTAATCTAAAGGATAGAATTGCTTTTTGATGGCAGAAACAAATTAATTCCAGGTAGAAATGATTTTACCATGTTTTTGTAGTTCAGCTTGTGTCTTGCCTTCCCACCATACTAGTGAAGTTTCTCCAAGTCGAAGGCTAGCCAGCTAAATCTTCTTCCTTTTTGAATCAATGTTCTATAACCTGCAATATACATCAATTTGTCTTATCCAATTATCTAGCTTTTCTACATTGAGTTCTCCATCATAAATTGGAAAATCAAACTTCACATCTAATTTGATTAGGGAAGTTTTCTTCTTCTTCTTAGAAGAGCTAGAAGATGATGATGACAAGGATGATGAAGGTGATGATGGTGGAGATGGTGGAGGAGGCATTTCCTATTTCCCTTTGCCTTCTGGAAGGGCAACTAGAAGAGGTTCCTCTACTCCTTTGTCTAGTTTTGGTGTTGCAGTGCTTTCACCTCGACCCTTCTTAAACTCCAAATACATCTCTTCCACCATAGCTTGGAGTGTATTAAAACTTTCTATAAATTGAGATTCTGATCCCAATGGAGCTTCTTTTGCCATTCTCCTCTGAGAATAGACTCTTCCAATCTCTGGATTAGGCTTAACAAGTTCTCCTTCTCCTAGTCTAAGCTTTAATCTAGTTAGCATTCAAAATCCAACACAAGCTTTTCTAACCTTAACAAAACCAAATGCTTTGATACCACTTGATCCGATATGGATACTAAATCAAGAAGAAAAGGTATTACAAACTAATGTTTAGGAATGCCTATATTATTTAGTGCAATGGATCGAAAACATTGCGAATAATACAGACATTTAACAATTGAAAAACATAACAATTCAACACATCAACACAGCAAATAATCAAGGAGTTCACCAGACTTTCTGGCCATGTCTCATGTTCCAGCTTTCAGTTTCGACCTCTATATTATGTCTTCAAGAACAAATTTTACAGGTGTGAGCTCAATCAGAGCCATAACACAACAAACAATGATATTACATAGGGATTTCACTCTAAAACCTCGAGTCTAAAGAGTGCACAGACTCTCCCTCTTAGTTCCTCTAATGAATTGTTCGTAGCTGTGCATTTTCTCTGACTCTCTGTCTCCCGTTTGTCTCTGACCTCCTATTCTATTATGGTGTTAGCACCCAAATCCACCTCAGGCTGAAGGAAGGCAAAATTTAGGGTAACCACAAACCACGCTCAGTCTGGTTGCTAGCCCTACCAGAACAGGAGAGGGCTCTCTCCGAGTCTCACTCAGTGAATAAGTAAATCAAATGTCCTGAGATAACTTACAATGAACTATTTGTCTTAAGCTAGTAAGTGAAAATGAATGTAAGGAGTGACTTTTATGAATGAATGTGTTTCTGGGATGTTATGGGACCACTGGACCTCAATGAACAGAGAACTTAACATAAAGGCACAGATTATTTCATGAGGCAAGGTAGGTGGAAAGCATAGCAATTTTAGTTTTAAAATGTGGCGGAATGGAGAGATTGATTAAGAAGGTGAAAAGGGCATGTAAAACATGAATCCTTTTCAACAAAAGAATGAACACTGTGCATGAAATTTTCCCATAGGTAGAACAATAAAATTGAATTCTACTTGATCTCACTCGAAAAATCTCACCAGAAATGGATACGAAATGAAACTATGGAACATAACAAAGAAATGGAGAGATTGATTAAGAAGGTGAAAATGGCATGGGAAACTTGAATCCTTTTCAACAAAAGAATGAAGCACTACACATGAAATTTTCCCATAGGTAAAGCAATAGAATTGAATTCTACCTGATCTCACTCGAAAAACTTCACCAGAAATGAATGCGAAATGAACTATGAAACATAACGAGATACATATGAAACATAAGAGAAATACTTGCCACACTCACAACCATAGGAATCTCATGAAACAAAGCTGCTACCTTTCATTAATTCTATGTAAAAATATACAATGCAGAAACAAAGTTTCTTTACCACACTCTCCCAGAAGTTACAAGCCAACCAACCAAACTGCTTTGCAAATGGTTTGCATACAATATATAGAATGTGCTATGAAGAGATAGAACGACCAAGGGTCACCAAATGAAAGTGGAGAGCCAACAATCAGCTACAGGTGTAGTGCCACAAACATGACAAATGGCTTGGGTGGCCTTTTGCCTTCCTTTGCCACTTGTATAACTGGCCATATGGAGTGAAAATATTTATAAAATCATCGCGCTCCTCCTCCTGTGCATCATGCTCTTTTCCAGGTGACTTTTGGAGGCCTTCTCGATGTCCAAATTAAGTGTAGGATAGCTTGTTAGAAATCATGTCTTGTTTACTTTCCAACCCCACCATAATTTTTTAATTTGGAGTTCATTTGCCCTGTAAAAAATCAAATCTCCCAAGACTGGTCGAACTGTGCCAAATGAGGCTGCCTCAAGGCAGAGTGATGTTGCAGGCATTTTTTGAATATCTTTCTCAACCCCAAATTGAACTCAGGATAGCTCATAGGAAATATCTTTGTGTCTACTTTCCAACCCAACTAGAATGTTTTTGATTTGGAGCTCATTTGCTCTATCGAAAATCAAATCCCCCAAGACTGGTCGAACTGTGCCAAATGAGGCTGCCTAAAGGCAGAGTGATGTTACAGTCAACTTTTGAATGCCTTCCTAAACACAAAATTGAGCTAATGATAGCCAATTGGAAAGATACTTGTCTCTAGTTATCATTTGGATCATCAAGCAAGTCATTTGGCCAACCAAGCTAGGAGAAAACTTGATTTTCCCGAGGTCGCTCCAGAGGTGCATTAATTCTCCCAAGGCAATTGTATTTTTGACATTTATTCATAATCATAACACCTGTATAAAAAGTGATGGAGGTTTTGCTTCCTTGGTCGGTCTTGGACAAAAACCTCTCTCAGTTTTCCCAAATTCATCTTTGATGGCTCTGAAACCTCATTTGTGTGAAACATATCCCAATGTGTGAGACAAGGGATTTGTCGAAATGAAGTGAAATGAAGGGGATAGGAAGCTTCTATATTCTTGACGAAATTTTGAGAAGTGTGGAGGGATTTTAGGAAGTAGGGCCAAGTTGTAGCAAGAAACTAGGGTTTATGCGAAAATGAGGAATTTGGGGGATCTTAGTGATGGGAAGTGTTTGATAAGGTATTTTAGGGATAGGGGAAGGTGTATGAACATCAAGATATGAGTTTTCCGATGATTTGACCATCCAAGAGAAATTAACTTCAAAACCCTAGGAGAGGGAAATTAACCTTGCCATAGGCGCAATTGAAACATGAATAAGGTGTGAAATGACGCAATGGAACTTGACATGATGATGAAAACCCTCTGAATGATGGTAGACTTAGCTGAATGGTGACATGGGACATCATTTGGATAAGTTTAACAAGGGTAAACTCAAACCCCAAACCTAATGCCTAGTGACCAAATTTTACTTGAAGACTCACTGAAATGATAAAATTTGACCTTGACACCATAAAATCACTTGTGTAAGAGCATGTTTGATCACTGGAAGAAGGTTGTAAAGACTGACACTAACATTGGCTCCAATGGGGGATGGTAGCTCCTTGGAGGTGCCAAGAACAACAAATCTCTAGAAGAGCTAGACAATGCCTTTTGTCCATTGGGCTATGGAGTCCATTATTCTGACAAACCAACATGACTCAATTTATTGACATGAAACTTGACTCAAACTGACTCAATGCAAACTGACATGACTAAAGAAAATTGACTGAACTTAAAACTTAAAGCTTGGTGGTAGTACATGACCACCTTTATTTTTTACAAGACTATATATCATCAAACTATATCAAACTACCAATGTAACCAATCAAGAAGATGGCTTCTTCACTGATTCTTCAAATCAGATCTTCTGGTCAACAATTGATACTAGTAACTGGGCCTCCGAGAACATGATTGACCATGATCTCCTTCATCACTGAATACTGCAATAATCACCTTCACTGCTGACTGTAACAAATCTTCCATTGGATCATGAAAAACATGAAGATTTACCTCCTGCTGAGGAAATAAGATGTCCTTTTCTTTTGATTTTGATCTTCCTTCATGATATACTTTAGAAAACGTATGTTCCTGGTCTTCAAACAATTCTGAACAAGTAGATGAGTTGATTTCCTTTTCAAAAAACATTTCAAGACATGAGACATACGAAGAAGAATCTGAATGGTAATTTTGATTGCTCTAGTCTTCTACAGTCTGAATATATTTTTGATCATCTTGACATGATATGACAGCCATATTTTCATTACATTCATCAATAATGAGAAAAGCAACTTCGGATGATTCTTGAAACCAAACACTAACACTTTTATCATCTACTATACATTCATCCAAAGAAAGCTTTTCACTTACTTGAACAAAGTTCTCATCTTGCTGTCCATGAGCTGATTGGATTACCTCTTCATGAAGGATTTGTTCTAATGACATGAGAACATTTGGACCCAAAATTGTCTTCTTCTATTGACAAATCTGAAACGACACTTTTTCTTTCATTACTTTCAACCATATGGAATTCTTCAATTTGCTGATCTATTAAGATGTTCACCGGACTGTCATCCTTTTCAAAAGAAGAAGAAGTTTCACCAACACTTTCTTGACCATGTGTGCACCGCAAATCTGCTTTAGCTTGAGCTGGAACATGACCGTGCAAGAGTTGATCTATCTCGTCTTCAGACAAAGGAGATAAGACCTTTTGTTTCCTTTTGCTCAAACAATGATTGTCTTCAATATTTTCAAGCGAAGGAGTATATAAATTTTCCTCATGCTTCTGATCCATCTCATGTAATTCATGTTGACTGTTAAGATGCAAAATTCCTTCATTTTCCATCGTACTACAATCTTGGTCATGCTGCAAATTTTCATGATCGTCTTTATGCTGCTGAAAGGGAATTTCATACAGGGCTTCCATGATCCAATGATCCATAAAATTATCCTCCCCATAATATTTTTCAAGGCTGTCAATAAAACCATAAGCATGCTTGCAACAATCATGAACTAGATTCAATGATGTATAAGAGTCTTTATATCTTTCAATGAACAGGTCATGAAAATCCTTTAGACTGTAAATACAAGCAGCGGACAAATATTCATACCAAGATTGGGCTTTACCTTCTAGAGTGGCCATGAATATCTTTATTAAGCAATCTTCAGGAAAATCAACCTTCAACTTGCGAATATGCATGTGAAATCGAACAAGATGTAAAGTAGCGTCCTTCTTACCATCATCTTTAACCATAGGCAGATTCTTTGACCAATCTACCTTCGGAATTTTATTTGGGAAGCCTGGGATGTGATCTCGGCTCATGGGAGCGTATCTTCTTGCAATCTGATCCATCTTAAAAAACATCTCAAAGCTACTGACCTCTCTGCAGTGGAGTCACCATGAAGCACCCATTGCTGGTTTCTTCAGTGAATGGAGTCACCAGGTGAATGATTTCAGCCATCTTCTGTCTGATCGTTGTCCACCATCAACCATCAGAGCTGAACTTGAGATATGTCCTGGGGCAAGACAATCTTCAAGCAAACCATTTTCTTCCCTAGTGGAGTCGCCATTATGTTAGCACCTAAATCCACCTTAGGCTGAAGGAAGGCAAAATTTAGGGTAACCACAAACCACGCTTAGTCTGGTAGCTAGCCCTACCAGAACAGGAGAGGGCTCTCTCCGGGTCACACTCAGTGAATAGATGAACGAGAAAGGACTGAAATGACTTTCAAACGAAACTATTTAATCTTAGGCTAGTAAGTGAAATAAAATAATGAATTTAAATTTTGTGAATGACTGTGTTTCTGGGATGTTATGGGACCACTCGACTTCAATGAACAGAGAATTTAACATGAAGGTACAGATTATTTTGTGAGGCAAGGTAGGCTGAAAGCATACAATTTAGTTTTGAAATATGGCAGAATGGAAAGATTGATTAAGAAGTTGAAAAGGGCATGGGTGACATGAATCCTTTTCAAACAGAAGAATGAACACTGTATATGAAATTTTCCCATAGGTAGAGCAATAGAATTGAATTCTACTTGATCTCACTCAAAAAATTTCACCAGAAATGAATGTGAAATGGAATAGAAAACATAACAAGATACATATGAAACATAAGAGAAACACTTGCTATACTCACAACCATGCGAATCTCATGAAACAAAGCCACTGCCTTTCATTAATTCTCTGTAAAAATATACAATGCAGAAACAAAGTTTCTTTCCCACAGTCTCCTAGAAGTTACAAGCCAACCCACCAACTTGCTTTGCAAATGGTTTGCATACAATATATAGAATGTGCTATGAAGAGATAGAACGATCAAGGGTGACCAAATGAAGGTGGACAGCCAACCATCAGCTACAGGTGTAGTGTTACAAACATGACAAATGGCTTGGGTGACCCTTTGCCTTCTTTTGCCACTTGTATAACTGACCATATGGAGTGAAAATATTTATAAAACTGTCGTGCTCCTCCTGTGCGTCGCGCTCTTTTCTAGGTGACTTTTGGAGGCCTTCCTAATTTCCAAATTGAGCATAGGATAGCTTGTTGGAAAGCCTATCCTGTCTAATTTCCAACCTCATTAGAAATTTTTGATTTCGAGTTCATTTCCCCTGTCAAAAATAAAATATCCCAAGACTGGTCAAACTGTGCCAGATGAGGCTGCCTCAAGGTAGAGTGTTATTTCGGGAAACATTTGAATGTCGTTCGCAACCCCAAATTGAGCTCAGGATATATCATTGGAATGCTCGTTGTGCCTACTTTCCAATTCAATTGGAATTTTTCTATTTATATTTAATTTTCTCTGCCAAAAATCAAATCTCCAAAGACTGGTCGAACTGTACCAAATGAGGCTGCCTGAAGGCAGAGTACTGTTATAGTCAACTTTTGGATGCCTTTCTCAACTCAAAATTGAGCTTATGATAGCTCATTGGAAATATTTTTGTATCTAGTTATCATTTGAAGTATCAAGAAAGTCATTTGGCCAACCGAGCTGGGCAGAAAACTTGATTTTCCCGAGGTCGTTCTAGAGGTGCATCAATTCTCCCAAGGCAATTGTATTTTTGACATTTCTTCAGAACCATAACACCTGTGTAAAAAGTGAAGGAGGTGTCTCTTCCCTGGTCTGTTTTTGACAAAAACCTCTCTCAGTGTTTCCAAATTCATCTTCCATTGCTCAGAAACATTATTTGAGTGAAACATATCCCGATGTGTGGGACAAGGGATTTGCCGGAATGAAGCGGAATGAAGGGGATAGGGAGCTTCTAAATTCTTGAGGAAATTTTGGGAAGTGTGGAGGGATGATAGGAAGTAAGAGAAAGTGAAATCTCAGAAATTGAGTGAGGGGAAGGGGTCCAAAAAGGCAAAACACGGGCCCAACCATAGAAAATTGCCTGGTTGTAGCAAGAAACTAGGGTTTATGTGAAAATGAGGAATTTGGGGGATCTCAGTGATGGGAAGTGTTTGATAAGGTATATTATGAATAGGGGAAGGTGTATGAACATTAGGATACAAATTTTTCCCATGATTTGACCATCCAAGAGAAATTAGCTTCAAAACCCTAGGAGAGGGAAATGAATCTTGCCTAGGCACAACTGAAACATGAACAAGGTGTGAAATGACCCAATGGAACTTGACATGATGATGAAAACCCTCTGAATGATGGTAGACTCAGCTAAATGGTGACATGGAACATCATTTGGACAACTTTAACAAGGGTAAAATCAAACCCTAGACCTAATGCCTAGTGACCAAATTTTACTTGAAGACTCACTGAAATGATAAAATTTGACCTTGACAACTTAAAATCACTTGTGTAAGAGCATGTTTGATCACTGGAAGAAGGCTGCAAAGACTGACTCTAACAGAATCCTCGAGTGCTGATAGCCCCAACGCAGTGGGTTGAGACCGACTAAAGGTCAAGGTCTGATCACCCTTCTACACATTGCCTCTACATTGGTCCACTCTGCCTTCTGATTATATGTTGGACCCACGACGTGACATAAAGTGATCAAACCTCTACTTCCTTCGTGAATCTTTATGTTTCCTCCCCTACTACTCTCACACCCAGCCGAATGATTGATCTCATCAAAGAACGAGGTCGTGGGTTGGTCTTGTTTCTTTATTCATCTCAACTAAAAGATTTGACCCCTATATGGTCTGACTCAATTGTTGTGGTCCCTTCTTCGATAGGTTTTCATGCACATAAACAATTGAAACATCAAACTAATTATTGGTTCACTCTCTCTCCGTGTAAAGGAAGGACTAGACCTTGCGTGAACTCTTTAAACTTTGCCATAGTGATGTATCCTGATAGTACAATAATAGGTGGTCTCGAGCCCATGAAAAGTGACGTGTTGTTGTAACAACCCCTCTACTATTTATCCAAACGATGAAACTTAAGCACATTAAATAATATAATAAACACACCAAAGCCAGACAATTTTTCTTTCTCAACACTATCAAGACATATTTACGTTATCATTTGGTCAGGAATTAAACATGTACTTGAACAAGGGGCAGAGCACATTAATACAATTATATTCACTGGAAATGTATATTTACAGAGGAAGTGTAGTGGCTTAATTCTCGAGTTCCTCTTCTCATACATTATCAACTTACAAATTCACATATATACACAAGATATATGAATATCCTAACAGAGAAATATCCTAACACAATAAAATATATTTGGACATCTATCCAAAATTATCTACTACCTAAACTAAACACTTGTCAATAATTACGAAGGGCTACTTGGCCAACCCTCAAAATATCCCAACAACATAATAGTCTAGATTCCTCCAGAATGAGGACACTTGGCCCTATTACAAATTCATCTAAATAAAATGATAAAATAAAACTCTATCTAAAATTTACACGTCCCCTTATGGGTCCTTCAAAAAAATTGATACAGTTCTCGTTGATTCTCTTGCATCAATAATTATGGCTTTCCAATGTATGTTCCCACTCAAGAGGTCTTATGTAGAAAATATTGTAGATTCACAAGCTCATGCAATCTAATAAAACAAAAAACAAGAATCTACTTCTACTCTTTACAACGGAAGCACATAAAGATCAAGCAAAACAATAATAGACAAGAGGAAGAACATCAATGGCACATAACACAATAAATATCTAGGGAAAGCCACAACTCAAAACCCCACTACCTGTATTTCATTAATCAGAAATCCAAGATGATAATACAATGCTTGTTCTCACAAGAACAATCCCAGCACTCAGTAAAATCAATCTCCAACTCACAAGCAAACTCTTGGCCAACACTTAGCCAATTCTCCAGCTCTCCAAGTCCCTATTTCCTTGTGCCCTTGGTATAGAATTTGGATGAATACAATATGCTCTGCTCAACCTTGAGCTTAACCTGCACAAGTATTTCCTATCCTCCACTTGATGTCTTCCTTTAGCCAATACTTAGCCAAATTTCCAAGCCTCCAAGCTTCTAATTCTTGGCACCCTTAGTCAAAGAATTTGGATAAATACAATATGCTCTACTCAACCTTGAGCTTAACCTGCACAAGTATTTCCCATCCTCCGCTTGATGATTTCCTTTGGCCAATACTTAGCCAAATTTCCAAGCCACAAAGCTTCTAATTCTTTACCCAATTCCTGAGAGAATTAGCTCGTATTTAAAGGGAAATTCCTCATCCAAAACTGCGCAATCCCTTCAAGGATCAGTTCCTGATTGCATGCACTATGAGTACAACGCAGAAAATTATACAACAAATAGTACATTGTCCCTGCACTCTAGTCTCAACTGGGTCTTTCTCATAATCAACATGCATGAGTTTCTGATGATGGAATCTTCAGTTAACTGGAGTAGCACTAGTTGAGTGCATTAATAAACTGTTTGTTAACTCACTATTAGTTCCTGAAACAGTTTGGAACTAATTTAACTGGAGTTAGCTCAGTAAACTGATTTAACTAATTACAATTCACAAT
Source organism: Pinus taeda (assembly GCA_000404065.3). Classification (NCBI taxonomy): domain Eukaryota; kingdom Viridiplantae; phylum Streptophyta; class Pinopsida; order Pinales; family Pinaceae; genus Pinus; species Pinus taeda. The sequence goes on along the minus strand of APFE030838078.1, from coordinate 134,024 downwards.
TGACTCATCCCGGACCCCTATAATATAGGGAGAACTTATACATGACTTCAGAGAGACTTCAAACTCAAAATTCCTAAGTTAACTAAGTCAACTCACTCTAGTTAACCATTACAAGTTGTTATGAGAATAGAATTCGATTTTAATTATGAGTTTAATTCAAGGACAAATTAAACTCGAATTTCCAGATTTTATTTTTAACATTTCTTGATGTTATTTTCAACACTCATCGAGTGAGTAATCTAGGTGTAAAGAGCGTGAGATATAGTAGCTCTCAAGGATGAAAACAAGGAATGTAATTGACTTGATTATAGGAAGTGGATCTGCATGAGACGACATAGATATCCATGATGAAACACTATTTGACCTTATAGGTTCTAAGGTAAATCTTTTGAGTACATTGCTAACATATCCTTGAAAATGGCCAAAGGCAAACATGAATGTAGGTAGTCAGATGGTTGAAAAGGTAAAATGGCACCCAACAAAATCACAAGAAGAAAACTAATTTGTGCCCAAGAGAACAAGTCCATTGAAGGTCCAGTAGCATCAACAATTAGACTCAGTTGCCTCATATGTTCTAAATAGATTAACTAAGAATAAGGAAACAAAGAAAGTGTGGATCTGTATATGTCTCAACTTTGTTCAAGGTGCAAAGAAGACTACACAAGTATTTATCTTTAGAAAATGTATGAGAAAAGTTCAATTTACTGCAACACTTCTAGCTACAAAAAACATGTATGATAGAAACTCTGAGAAAGTGGGGTTAGCATAGCTATGAAAACTAGTAAGAATATTTCCAATTCACCTTACAAAAAATTGTGTGCCACAAATCTTGTTTGAATGAATAGTTATATTAGTAAACTATTATGGGCTCTTCTCAGAGTTGCTTATGGTATTTATATTGGGATGAGAAAATGAAAATGTTTTCCATGCTAATAAGTTATTCTTAAAGTTCATAAATGTTTTGAACTGTGCATATTTTCACAGTTAGAATTCATGTTGTCAATCTAATTTTTGTCTAGGCAAATTGTGTATCTTGATTGAAACATTAGATGTTTTAGGTGTACGCTCCACCCATCATCACGGACACATAAAATGATGTATGTGTCCCTAATGATGGGTGGAACATTCATTCGAAATATTGGTCATTTCAAACAAGATACACAGTTTCCTCAAAAGAAAAAACGAACTCATAAATGTTGTTATGAGGGAAGTTTTATGAAATGATATAGCCAATAATTTTGCAAATTAGTACCATAAACTAAAATCTTGACAAAGTTCTAACAACTCCTAACACTACAAATTCGAAAGATGTAGATTGGAGTGATAAAGAATCATATATATAGTCTACATGTCATCCTTATCCTATCTTTTAAAAAACAATCATGTAAGTCTTGATGAATATATAAAACATGGCACTATCTACAAATATATTTCTATCTTATATGTCATTTTTCAAAAGTTTTTATGTAAGCCTTCATGAAACATGGCACTATCCACAAACACATTTCAATCTTGTATACCATTTGTTAATGCTCTAGGGTCTAATGTTATTACTACGTCCAAGATTTTCAGATGTAAAATACTACAATATCTTGTCATGTTAAATGTTCTATTATGTTGGAAGGGTTTGCAAATTAACATGTTATTATCTCAAATTTAAAATTTATTAAATATTTTTAGAAATGATATTTGTTAAAAATAATTTTACTAAAATTAAATTAAATTATTATAAAAATATATTTCAAATATATATTAAAATTTTAATAAAATTAAGAAGATACAACAAAGATAAATTGTATGCACAAATACATTTAAAGTAATAATTTGTGACGCTGTGTGGATTGAAAAATAAAGTCACTCACAAGTATCTCTCTTCTCATTATATAACTTAATGTTAGATTTCCAAATATATATCAATGTTTCGTTGAAATTAGGAAGATCTAACAATGATAAGTTTCCTATACAAGTTCACTTAAAATATCTAATCCCTAAATCTTCTAATTATGCTTCTTTCACCATCCTATCTCTCTTTGTAATACTACATATGTGATGATTTCAAAGATTATTGCTTCTCAGATAAAAGCAAATTTGTCTAAATTCATTTTGTTAGAACAAATTGTGTTTCTGGCCTGTAGACAAATGCAAGACGCAGTGGCCATAAACCAAGAATGTTTACATTATATCAATCTTAAACATAAGGAAACATGTCTTTGAAGATTGATTTGATTAAAGCTTATGATTGTGTAGACTGGAAATTTCTTAAGATGATTTTGCACAAGATCGGCCTATTAGTTCATGTTGTGGATTAGATAATTGCATGCATCTCGTTAGTTAATTATGTTGTCATAGTTAATGGGGTTCCATCTTGTTTTTTTAAATATACTAAGGGATTAAGACAGGGATGATCTCTTTCACACCCATCCCCCTTTTCTTGTTGGTCATCGATGGCCTAAGTAGGAAGTTGTCGAAGTTTCACTCTCGTGGTTTAATCCCTAGACGCGGGATCACCAAAAACATATCCATTACTCCTATCATTTTTGTGGATGATATTCATGTTATAGGGAATATTTATGTCAAGGAGTAGGAGGTTTTGTTTCAGATTATTAACTCTTTCAAAGAAGGATCATGCCTTTTCATGAATAAGGCAAAGTCTACTTTGTTTGCTAAGTGCCCTGCATACTTATTGATTATGGAGATTGCCACAATTTTTAATGTTGTGACCAATGATTTGGAAAGTGGTTTTAGGTATCTTGGTTTTAATTTAAAAACTAACAAATATTGTATTGGGGATTGGGATTGACTAAATGAAAAATTCAAGCAGAAATTGTTGTTGTGGTCGCACAAATGGCTCTCAATAGGTGGTAGAATGGTTTTAATATAGTTGGTCTTACATGGAATATCTGTCCACTGGATGCATCTATACATGTTGTTGAAAAGTATAATCAAAAGAATTAATGCATATATTTCTAAATTTTTATGGACAGGTACAGGTGAAGATAAAAAGATACATCTTGTGAGGCTTGAAGAAATTTCCCTATAGAAAGAAGAAGGGGGTTGGGGGATTAAGGATGCAAATAAATTTGGATGGGCATTGTTGATAAAGAGTATGTGGAGGACTTTAAATGGTAGATGTATTTGGCAAATGCTCTTCAAAGAAAAATACCTAAGGAACAAATCATTAATATCGTGGTTACAAAAATGGGCTCGGTGTCCCTTATCAGTTTCATATATTTGGAAAAACATGATGAAAATAATTCATTGGTTTATAGGGAATCCAAGTTGGGAGATAGGTTGTGGAAAAATGTGGAGATTGGTTTAGATCCCATAAAAGGTTTCTCCAGGGAACACATTATGTCAGAGGTATTTATTAGTCATATATATAGCAAAGGGATCTATTATTTATATTAGATATATGATCCATAAGATGCATTGACTCTTTCCTCAATTTGATCTTGAGAACTTTACATTTCTGGTATTTTAGCTATCGAGCGGGGAAAATATATCCAAAATTTACATAATGCAGGTATCTCTCTCTCTGAATCCAACGATGTCTTCTCATAGGGAGGTAAGAATATCCTAAGTGAGATCTCAATAAAGGAGGTATACAACTACATATCTCCAGTTCATAATTCTGCAACAACCCATAGTTGGTTTCATAAATTATGGAAGTAGAAACTTCCCAATAAGCTTAAATATTTTATTTGGTTTGCATGGTGGAACAAGATTCTTACATGGGATAATTTATGCAAAAAAGGCTTTCATGGTCTTGGGAGATGTATCATGTGCAAGACAACTCAAGAAAGCGTGGTGCATCTTTTTCTACCTTGTCCTCTTGCTACATCTTTTGAACAATTTACATTTATCTACTGATTGGAATCTTATTCAATTGAGGCATGTCTTTTAGAATGGAGTGCTACATATAAGGAATACTTCACACTCCCATTTTATATCTTTTGGGGCATTTGGAGATGCTGGAATGCTCTAATTTTTTATGAAGCTCTTATTAACATTCAGTTTACCAGTATGAAGATAACAACTTTTTAAATGAAATTGGACCCATTCCCATCAAGATTTCCGCAAGGCATGTTCTTCTTGTTGATATTTGGTCTAGATATCTCGTAGGCTTCTTTGATGGGGTGTCTTGTAACTATGCATGCAGAAGTGGTGCATATATTGTTTAAGAGCCAGGGTTATCATATCATTTCTATTGGAATAGTGGCTTTGGCACAGACAACGATTCAAATGTTATAGCACTTTGGGGACTCTTATATTGTGCTAGATGGTTGTACATAGTTTATATGGATGTCGATGGAGACTCTAAAGTGGTCATAGAATGGGTGAAGAAGAGTTATTCCTCTGAGATGCCCTGGCTAATTAAATGGATGAAATGTAATAGAGTACTTATAGACAATTTTCATGATTTGACCTTCTCTCATATTTACAGGAGCAAAACAAGGTTGTTGATGAATTATCAAAGGAAGGACAATGAAAACTGTCGTGGGAGAACACATTCTCTGAATTTTGCAATGACTCTTTACAAAGATCTAGGAAAATTCATGTTGCTTAGTTTGTTTTTTAGATGTATTATAACATATTAGAAAAAAGATTTCCTTTGCATAAATCTATGGATGAAGGGAATATTTTTCAACATGACAAACTAAGTGATAAATTTGTTTTGGTATAACTGAAAAGGTAGATTTTGACGATTGAAAAAAATAGATATAGATATTGTGTTTTCAATAGACACATTGGTATGTTGTCACGTTAAAAGATAGATGAGATATGATATATATAAACATAACAATGATACTTATGTAAAACATCGTTATGTTAAGGATGATACATAACAATGATACTTATGTAAAACATCGTTATGTTAAGGATGATACATAACAATGATACTATGTAAAACATCCTTATGTTAAGGATGATACATAACAATGATACTTATGTAAAACATCTTTTAAATAAGGTATGGCATATCTATGCATAACAATGATACTTATGTAAAACATCTTTGTAACACATATTTTTTAATAGAAAACCGTTAGTTTTTTTTGTTGAAAAAAAAGGGTCACTTTATGATAGTTAGAAGATATTCATTACTCATAATTCCTCTCTTTTATAAGACGACGTATGTCAGATTCTATTCACATCCTCTAATCTATCCCCGGAACATGGAAAAGGAAATCTATGAGGCCAACGTTACTAACAACATGGATTTCCTTAACCGGAAATTAGTTTTTTAATTACATTTTAGCTTCTATGTTGTGACAGTATTCATGGATTATATCTAATTGAATTTTTAATGTAATCACAATTAACTTCTGAGCGGGAAATAGAAGATAATAGTATAATATTATAAAGTGTCTCGAATTTCATTTTATTGTAGATTTTGAAAATATTTAGAATGTGATAAAAAGTCCATCTAAATATTCTCAACATTTGTATTCATGAACTTCTAAAATATTTCCAAAAGCTCTCTCCGATACAGTATTATCGTAATATTGCTCAAATGTGCGTATTCTTATAGAAACAAAATATCATAGACAAGGCCAACAAATTCCAAATGAAGATGCACAAGGGGCATCGATGGGAGTATGTAGAGTGCACCTTATTTAAACCCACCTTAGGAATGCAGTGAAAACAGAGATTTCGTTGCTGATACAAATGATACAAACTGGGCTACTCTTTCTGCTTCAAAGTCTTAGTTAGTTCGTGGAAAAGTTCAAAGGGCGTGGTTGAAGTCAACTTCTGAACCCTTGTAACTACAATCATGCAACCCTTTTATAGAGTGGCTTCTTCCATTGGTGGTCCTTCCATGAAAAATTCAACTCCTGAAAGCTTGGATTTGGAAAATTATAGCATTGATTTGAGTGAATTGAATTTTAATGCCCAGTTTATGGCTAAAACATGTAATCTTCTGGAGAGAACTTGTTTTCATGTTTTTTACTTTTATGCTACGTTATTAGCACCAACTAGTAATGATCAATCGCCTACCAAAATGTGGGGGCGAACAGGGACACTCGAGATTCAACTGTTGCTCAAGGAAGTGTCGTGTTCTTTAACGGGTGGCTCAAAGTTCAAACAATCGTCAAGGGAAGAGTGATCTTCCAGCCCATATTCTCTTCTGCATATAACAATTCAGTGAACAGGTGTACTATTCCACTAGTCTTGTGACTGGGAGCTAACTTTTCTTTGACCGGGAGAGTCTAATGCAGGGGCAATTCCTTGGACCCCGGGGAGATATCCGTTGTCCACCCAATAGCCATTCAACGGCTCCAAAGCTATTGCAGGGGGTCTAAAAGTTTGCGGTAGAGTTGTCCAGTCATCCACCCAATCCGCATTGGTTGGTCCTCAAGCCTTCGGGATCGTTTTATTTGGTGCTAAGATGTAGCCAGGCCGCTAAAGAAAATTGGGCATTCACAAGGTTGCCATCCGATAGCCCAAAATCAATTGCGGGGTTTGAAGTTTTTGCAATGGAATGAATGGAGGCCTGCCAAAATGATCCCCGACTATCCTTTCCACCCTAATCCGATGGCACATATTTTTTTTGTCATTCTGGTGCATACCTTTAATAATTGACGCCGCGCGGTTAGGTGAAGCCTATGTGATGTTTGGTATTGACTTGAATTTTGTTGGCCAATTTTCCATTTGGCTTTCAATTTCTATTGGCAGCAGGAATGTTTTTGAATTAATGGAATCGGTAGCTGGTTCAGGATTCTACTAGTCTGTCGCTCACCAGAATCTTTAGGCATATCAAAGCAGCCCTTAGGCATACAAGGCTAGCATGCGGTTTGAACCAGCAACATTTGCAAAGAGCTTTAACACCAATTGTTCTACACCTCTGGGTTTTGTAGGTTGGAAAATGGGCTTGACATAAATTTGAAACCCAAAGCTTTAAGAATACATGCCGAAGAGGAACAATGTATATACAGCAAGTTTTGGTGAAAGGATTATTCAATGGAGAAGAAGAGGGACAAGAGAAAATTTGGGGAAGAAGAAGAAAATGCAAAGGAGAAGGCGAGAGGAAGAACAAATAAAAAGAGGAATAGCAGCAAAGAGAATATGGTAGTATGACATAGAACATGGGTGTGACTATTGTAAATTGATTTCAAATATTAGATTGAATATAAATATTGTTGTGGTTTTCCATCGAATTCTTGTAAACCTCATCAACCTCATCAAAACTTTGGACCAACAAAAATTTGTATTTAGTATTTGAAGAAAAAGTTTTAAATCTACTAGTTGTTTTCAGCAATAGAAGCCCATTGAAACCTTAATTATGTAATTTCATAAGTTTGCAGTGCTTGAATGGCCGATTGTGCATATTCAGTCTTCTTTGTATGTTTTTTTTGTCTTTTAATGTGCTTCCAAGCTTTTAACTGTGTATTTTGTTTGAATTTAGTTTTGACAACCTAAGTGGTTGTTGGTGGTGATGCAATCAAGGCTACATTGAGTTGGACAATCTGAAGATTGAGATTGAATTTTGACAATAAAATTTACAGTCAAATGAATAATCCAGAGTGCCACAATGAATATTTATGATGCTTGTGGGTGAAAATCAATTGAAGTGCTAAATCTATATTCCAAAATTGGGCATGTAGATGATTTTTGAGCTTTAAAAATAACTGGTAACTGTGACAAGGTACAAAGGATTGCCATCTCGGCCTAAGTTATTCATCCCGCCCACTATTGTTTGGAACAATTGAGATGATTGAAGTGTTTGCAAATGTGTAAGGTCTTGGGCAGTGAACTTGTTGCTTTAATATTTCAGACAGGAATTTTATGGGCTTCTTAATACTCATTTTACATTAACTTTTCACTGCCTATACATGAAAGGCTAGAACGCAAAGACACTGCCTATACATGAAAGGCTAGAAGGCAAAGACAACAGAATCATGAAATGAACCTACCCAGGAATGTGAAGCTCGTGAAGGTGTCTGGGATATTGATGATGAGACTGAAAGAGTGGGAGATGAAGACGACTAGCCACCCATGACCAATTTATTAAATTATTACTATCAATTTGATTTTCTAAGGTTTTTGTGTTAACTTGTTTTGGCAGAGGTTAGAGCTTGAAAGTACACAAGGCAGTGACAATAAAAACCAGCACAGTCACTGATGAGTATAACGGGAATTAAGGATAATCTACAAAATGAATGGAAATTTATTATATGAGAAACTTCAATGTAAGTAACAAAGAATAACATTATAATCTGACAACTCTACGGAAGAAATTGAAAATATTAATGAAATGCAATATAATCTAGCCATCCAACTCAAGCTACTGAAACATAATCATGAAAAGGATTTTGAGTCGAGAATTGCATTTGCATTTTTTGTTGCACAGTTCACTGAAAAGTTCACTGGGTATCCATGTATTTCCTCTAAAATCATTTTTTATTTCTGCTCAGACAACCTCATACATATTGAAAGTAATCTGATCTCAACTGGAATCAGTTCCAAATTAATACAATTAAAAAAATCAGATACTTCAAATTTTGAAACTCTTCTATTTGAAACGGTAAGGATTTTAACTCACTGCAGCTTCAATTTTGGTTCAACTCAAATTGAGAAACTCAAGTTGTGACAACCGTTACAATGATACCCGCACTGATTTGGTCCTTGGAGCAGATAAGTCCAACACTCTGAAGGAATGTTGAGGTAAAATGAATTCGCCTAAGGTTAATATTCTTCTGCAATCACTATCGGTGGAATAGATGTAGAGAAATGTTGAATCATTTGCTTTGCCCCATGCACAGTTTTATTCATTCTCCCTAATATAAATTGCCAGATCACGGAGGACATCGTGAACTTGAATTACACATCAGAATTGAAATACAACTCTCCTGAACTGTAACAAGCAACGATCTACAAGGGACTCTACATAAGTACGCCCCCTGTCCAATAAATAGTCCTCTTCTTTGTTCTTAACCAGACCTTCTGCAATCCAATCCAGATCTGCACCAATTCCTCTCGAGTAATTAATGCATCTTCATGATACATGGCACAATACAGAAAACCCTTTTCCAGAGTACCATCTCTCCATTTCAATTTCTGATACAAATCTTGATCAAGACGACGATGGCTACTTGGAAAATTTGAATCCGCTATTTTCATCTGACTTAGACCAGGCTCTTGCCAATCATCGTTAGCTGTGATTCCTGTCAGAGTATCCATTGCTGTCTCAGAGCAGAATAGGTCACAGCAGATTATGGATATAAAAACAGCAGAGCCCACTGGAAAAGAGAAAATAGACCAGAATATGAAAACAAAGGCAGGAAGCAAAGCCAGCTAGAGGCAAATACATGGATATATACGCAGAGACATTGATTTTATTTGATCTGGAATGCTGAAATATATAAAGGAGAGGCAGTTGTTGTGTTTACAGCCAAATCCAGGAGGAGAATAGCAATCAGAAAAGTTTGAATCATTATTTTGCACCAAACAGTTTATTCCATTACATTATTTCAACAACTTTAAGTGATTACACCTCCCCTCACTGATCAAAAAAGTTTATTCCATGTTTCCATTATTCGTTCATGTTTATCTTATTCAAATTTGTCCATTATTTTACTCGGTGTGAGAGGTTTCCAATGAGCACTCAGCCGATACTTTTATCAAAAAGTTTATCCATTATCTTAACTGGGCAAGAACTTTAGTTGATAACTCCATTCACTGACCAAAATTAAATATTCCATGTGTCGATTATTCATTGCACAGCAGCTTTAAAGTTGTTACTCTTTGTAGATTACTTTATCACTATTGAGAGGTTTTCAATGAGCACTCACACAATACTGTGCCAAAGAGTTTATCCATTACATGATCATGCAACTACTTTAATTCATTAGCCATCCACTCACCGACCAAAAAGTTAATTCAATGTCTCAATTCATTCACACAGCCTGGCACTACAGATTTAAGTTGTTAAATTAATTTGTGGATTATTTTGTTCTCTGTGTGAGATTTCCAATGAGCACACTAAGAATATTGTATTAAAAAGCTTTTGTCATTTAAAGTCAGGTCTCCCCGGAATCGGTTAAGGTGGAAAGTGATAAATGCTCCACCGCCTCGCGCAATCCATTATTTTTCTATTTAACAAGAAGTGGATGCTCTCGAGGATATAACGACACGTGGTGGATTGAAGCATTTAAGGTACCACTCTGTCGGTAGATGTTACTGCTCGCATGAAGGATACGCTAGATGGTGGTGGCCATGATGCACACTCATGAAGGTGGCTGGTATTTGGTACTCATTGTCCTTAATCTCCATCGAGGTATGGTTTTTTTTTATTAGTGTTTTACAACGTAGTTGGGGTGATTTTTATTTTATTTAATGTAGTTTTTTGTTTTGTTTTTTTTAATTGGTGAGAGTTAGTTATCAATTTTATTATTATTATTAATTTTTTTTTTAGTCCACAATGCTTGTTCCAAGGAAAAATAGTGGTTTGGTTTTTTGTAAATATGATCATTGATCTGTCAATGAACAAATTAAGGGAAAGTGGTAGTCGTGGAGGTTTGGGAGATTCTCTTGCTTATTACAGAGCCGAGATCTTTGTGTGGACCTTCCAAGCATAGATTTTGAAGTTGATTGAGGACTAACTCCTTGAGTTTAAAGTACATGTAGTAGTGAAGCATGCTTGTCTTTTAGATTTTGAGGTGTTAATGGATGTCACTAACTAGGTTCACGGCCCAAAGCATACCCAGGGAAGACATAACCAATGTTTGTTGACAATTGACTTCTATTAGAGGTTGAAGATGTTGTTGGGAAGGGTTATAATGGACTAGAAAGATGCAAAAAAAAAACATTCTCATGCTGGACAAAGTGGTTTTGAACTAAATAGAATGCAACTTTATCTTAAGTGAATTGAATATCAATTAACTCAAGTTCCAAGTGTCCCATTGAGGTGGATGCTTTCGCTTCCACATTGTTATCTCATTATTCTAATTTCACAGTTTTTAGAGTTAACTTTGCTTAGATTGACATAGGAATGTGGGTTTGAGCATTCAAGTTCTTAGTCATTTTGTTGTTATTCCTGTGTCTAATTCCTTATATACCAATTTATTTTACTTGAAACTTTGGTTCAATCTGAAAGCATGCTTTGGACTTGATTCTAGCATGAATCAACTTCAATTTAGTTATATAGATCTCTCACAATTCACCTTCAAAACCATCTAATCCTATATAATTTTATCTTTTTCCCGCTATTGATGCCAATAAAGGGGAGTTATGGAGAGACTACCTAAGCTAAAGATATAATTATATATATATATATATATATATATATATATAATATATATATATTATATATATATATATATATATATATATACCCTTCCCTTGAAAAGAAGCAATCATGGTTTTAGAAATCTCGATGCTTCTTCACTCCCCACTTAAGGATTAGTACCTACCCTTATTCTTTCACCATTACCTATCTTCCAGAGCAACCATTTCCCAATTATAGGGAAGGATAGAACAATAGTTTTCCAAATGATAGATACATTATGGATGTTTCTAAAGGGAGTTTCAATCCATTCTTCCATTAAAGTAGGTTTAATGTATTTATGGATGATAACATAACTCCACAACCTCTTATTTTATATCAACCTCCATAAGCACTTGGCTACTAGAGTCTTCCCAGGAAAGTGGATGTTATTAAGTCTTTATCCTCCTAAGTCTTTGGTTTTTTATGGTTTGTTGTCTTGTTTTACCAAAGATATATCCTTACTCTTTCTTCCTTGACCACAAGAATCTAAAACTAGCCTTTTTTACTTTTTCATAAACCTCCTTACCAATGAATGTCAAAGAGCGCTAGAACACTAGAATTACTTCCAACATTTATCTGACTAGAATAAGTATCCCTCTTCTAGATAGCTATATAGTACACTATAAAATAATTCTCCTTTCGACATTGGAAATCAACCATTTTCAATCATTAATCTTATAGTCATTTGCATTGATATGAAAACTCAGGTATTTGAAACTTATCTAGAATTCAATATGAGGAGAAATTGTATATTGAATCTAATTTAATCATTTTCTTCCACCTTAGTAAAAGAAATATAATCATTTTGCAAATTAACCTTTATACCAGTAGTAATGTAGTATAGTCCTAATATTTCTTTTAAGTTAGCATCTATCATTGAACCATCATGAAATACTAGAACATCATTTAAAAAAAATGTGACAACACGAATATTTTTCAAGTTGCATACCTTTCCAAGATCTTGTTCTTCTTGCCTCTAATAAATCCTTATCGAGGCATTTAGCTACCATTAGAAAGAGGAAATACGACAAGGCATAGCATTGTCTAAGTCATCTTGTGGCTCTGGAAAATAAGATGTTGATTCATTGATTAAGATTGGAAAAGATATTGGTTTTAGGCAACTCATAATCTAGCTCACAATATGAATACAAAACTTAATGTGAATCAACACAACTAGTTATCCTAACCATATTATGCCTTGTATAGGTCCAACTTCAAAACCAAGGCCGATAACTTCTTTGTTTTTATCGGGTGCATCCCCTATTGTGCTACCCTGATAGCATCATGGATTTTTCTCCTTTTATGGAACCTAAATTTCTCAATGGATATTGACTCAAAAAGAATCTTCTTAACCCTTAAAGAAATAATCTCAACTATTATCCTGTAAATAAATTGCACGTGGAAATAGGTATGAGATCTTCACAGTTGTCCTTCTTTGAGATCAATGTCATAAAAGTAGAAATGAAGGCACCTAGAATCTTCTCAGTGATCCTTGACTCCCCAAATACCCTTAACAAATCATCTTCTATCAAATAATAGAAACCCAAGAAAAATCAATTGTTCGATCATCAAGACTATAATTCTTGTCCTTTTGAAGACTATGAAGAAACATCAATCTCATGTTTCTTGCATCATAAAAAAAATAGGAAAGTGGGCAGTCATCTTAGCTACCTCTATAATGTTTATTTTATATATATATATATATATAATATAATATATATATATATATATATATATATATATATATATATATAATATATATACCCAAAATGACACACTCTTGAAGCAACAATGTCCTTAAAGTTTGTGTTATAGATTCATTGTATATTTGTACTTCACATATTATATTTATGTTTTTTTATCATTTGGAAAATTATGAAAAAAAATTGTGTTCTCATCACCCTTGACAACCACAAAGCCATACTATATAACCTCTATAGTGTTTGTTTATCAACAAAATTTTTTCTCTTATTTTGTTCTAGTGCACTCAATTTTTCTTTTGAATATGTTGTGTAAGTGTTATATTATTTGCATAGTTAGCCTCACATGTGACATGTATGCATTAGGTGCAACATAGGTGTCATGGGGGGGGATTCAATAGGCCCCACGTCTAGGGTCATTGCATGGGGTTTCAGTAGGTCTTTCGTACCAAAGAGTTCAAGGGTAGATCTTTGGGAAAAAAAAATTGTTGTTTTGTCTCCTTTTTTAGCCATTTTTGGTAAACAATTTTTCAACTCATGGTTTTCTAATTCCAATTAAGGAACTAAAGTTATAATCTAATCCAAGTCAACAAATTAGGATTTGTGATGTCATGGGTTCCTATATATCATATTATAAATGGTAACGTTAATAATAACTAGAATTAGAGGTGTGGCTCTAAACATTTTCTTGGTTTTTTTAGTTAAAGGTTTCCAAGGAAAACCTATGAATATTATGTGTGGATGTCGTTTACTTTTATATTTTATAAAGAATTTGTTTGTGCAATGCTTGTTGTAAATGTCTAAAATTTACAAAATCCTAAAAAAAAAAGTATCTACCTCTTTAGTATAAAATTCAATAGTTTGAATTTCAATTGATTATATCTTGTTCCCATGCTCCATCGACTCAATATGTGCCCAAATTGATATCACTCATTTACTAGCCTTGATATTAGAAGAAAATTGAATGCCAAGTAATCTTGTGGAAGCATCAAAGGGTTTTCATTTAGTTTTTAACCAAATTGACAAAGTCTCTATCCTCAAGCTAGGAAAAATTAAACTTAAATGGACTTATAAGTTTGGATTCCTCCTTAATCAGCTAAATATAATATGGAAGCTAATCTAATTCCCCACTAACGTCAACCCATATTCTTATCCTAGTTTAATCATGAAATACTATGAACATATGCAAAAACATATAACCATGGATCTAACCTATCTAATTTAACTCCTATGGAAAGCATCAAAACAATAAAGTAGATATAAGAAACAAAATAGAGGAGACAAGATAATCTATGTTTTAAAACCCTATGGTGGGAAAAATATGTGGAAGTAAGCCTTTCATTCTTCAATAAACTCTCTCAATTTAGCACACACATGTATGGAGTTCAAATGGGATCCATACTTGACCCTCAAGTACATTGATGATATAGCCTAACGACCCATACAGTCTAGGATAAGGATGAATATCATAATCCACCATCCACCCTCTTAGATTCATTAATATTTGCCTCAATTTATTGTAACTAGGAGAAACCTAAACTATCGATCATAAAACATAATTAAGGGTAGATTTCAAGCAATTTATAAAGTTTGATGAGAAGCTCATCAGGAGATAAGAGAGAATTGGTGGATAAGAATAATCTATGAGTGTATGTCATCTTTAAATGAGAGATAGTTAAGCACCAGGTAATTCCCAAAAATTATCTCCATGTGAACATGTACAATAATACAAAAGCCCAGTGATGCCATGTTACATGTACAATAATACAAAAGCCAAGTGATGCCATGTTACATGTATAAGTGCTCCACAAATGTTGTTATAATGATCATAATTATGACACTAAGTTTCATCCCAAGGAGGAAATATGTGAGGTTAAATGTATATGATATGGCTCCAAGGGAGTCGTATGCAACGTTAAATGTACATGTAATGTGCAAATGTATCTATAATAGGTTCGATCTAATAATGAAGTGACCACATGTGCAATGTGTGAATAGTTATATATAGGGATATATTGAAAACATGTGATTTGGATGTATGCATTATTTTGGGCATTTGGAGGAGGTTATATTATTCTTTAAGAATCTATTATGTAACTTATCTCTCTTATCTATATTGGAGTTGTGCTCCACGGCCATGTTATTGTACATGGTGTGTACTTTTCATCTATTATGTATTTGTACCATAAAATTTTGTTTTAGAGTTGTGGTGCTAGAGTTTTGTTGCTCCAAATGATGCGTATTGGAACTTTTATTGAAAACATTTTGAAATTTTGAAATAATTGATGAAAAATATCAAATTATAAGTGTTAAAATTTCCAAATTTTGGTTCACTATACTTTGGGATATATACTTCGCACAAATTTAAGGTTTTTAGTTGGTCCTAAAATCAATTTCAAATTAATTATATTGAAATTTGCGCTATAAATTTTTTCCTAAATGACTTAAAACTACAAAATTTTGAGTGTTATAAGGATACATATTAAAGTAGAGGTGTTAAAATTTCAAATTTTGATTCACTACAATTTTAAAGATAATACCCTTCTAGTCAGATTACTTGAAACAAGTAATATGAATGTAGATGCAGAGTCATTTGTCGAGTATATGAAAGAAGTGTATGTAGTTGCAACAACAAAGCTAAGAAGCAAAATGACAATGTAAAAATGTGAGTAAAGAGGATTGATAAAGGAGACCTTGTCTCCACGCATTTGAGGAAGGAAAGGTTTATTAGGGCCACCTATAATAAGCCAAAGATAAGGAAGATATGGTCTTGCTTGATTTTGAAAAAGATATCTTGTTACCCCAACCTTCAACGTGGTTGCTTTATATGAATTCCATGAAGGCATGATGGATGTGAGGAGTATATTCTTGATTGGAAAGAGAAGATTCGAGAGTGTGAAAGGAAAGAGAGAGCATAAATTTTAAAAGAAAGGATCACAGGAAGAAGCAGAAGCCAAAGGATAAAAGAATACATAGTTTGTTGAGAAAGCAAAGGATTGGAAGAATCCATGTGCATTTCAGAAGCAAAGTTGGAACAAATCATTCAACGTTCACGTAATCATTCCACTAGTCTTGGGAGTGGGAGCTAGCTTTTCTTTTACCCCGAGAGTCTAATGCAGGGGCATCTCCTCGGGCTCCAAAACTATCATAGGGATGTCTAAAAATTTAGTGGTAGAATTGTCCAGTCATCCACTTAATCCTCATTGAATGGTGCTCAGGCCTTCAAGATTGTTTTATTTGGTGGCTGAGATGTAGTCAAGCAATTGCAGAAAATTGCCCTCCGATAGCCTAAAAGCCATTGCAGGGTTTGATGTTTTTGCAATGGAATGAAGGAGGGTTGCCAAAATTATCCTTGACTATCCTTTCCACCCTAATTCGATGGTATATACCCTTATTGTCATTTTGGTTCATGCCTTTTCTAATTGGTGTTGCTCCCTTAGGTTAAGCCTATGTGATGTTTGGTACTGACTTAACTAGCAATTGCACCACATGTTGCAATGGAAACACTGCAAGGTTATATTTGTGAGGATTTTCCTCTTCTTAATTGTTAGGGTTTGAAATCTAATGAAATTTTGTGGATAACCCTATTCTAGCTTGGTATCTTTTAGCATTCCTCCATAATGGATGTGCACATAAAATCACATGCATTGATTTGAATAGCCTCTGAAAGACTCTTATTTATATCAAATATTGACAAACATTTGTGGGAAAAATAAAAGTTTAAACCAATTGTTATGATAATAAAAAACATAATTGGTTGGAAAATATTAAACCTATATTTTTCATCAATCATATGAAAGAAAATACAATAATAAAAATCTTGAAAGAATCACACACTATCTTTCCTTTATCATTGTTAGTGATTTAAATTCGCCAAACCAACAATCAAGTGTGTGTGTATATATATATATATATATATATATAATATATATATATAATATATATATATATCAGCGGGAGTTTGCAAGTGCAGTTTTGGAACTTCCTGACATGGCAGAGAGGGACAAGGTGTTCAACTTCATTATTGGATTGAAACCTTGGGCTCGCAATGAAGTGAAGAGGCAGAAGATTAAGACACTTGAGGAAGCTTTTGCTGCTGTGGATCATTTGGTGGAGCATTATGATGAAACTTCTGATGA
This sequence comes from Pinus taeda, assembly GCA_000404065.3. Classification (NCBI taxonomy): domain Eukaryota; kingdom Viridiplantae; phylum Streptophyta; class Pinopsida; order Pinales; family Pinaceae; genus Pinus; species Pinus taeda. Next base: position 116,916 of record APFE030838078.1, on the reverse strand, counting down.
GAGAAGGAAGAAGTTCGATAAGCCGAAAGAGAAGAAGAAGGATGATGCTTCGAAATTGGATGATAAGACAAAGACAAAGAAAGCCTTGAAGTGTTGGATATGTGCTGAACCACATATGGTGAAGAATTGTCCTTTAAGACCTAAAGTGGCCACTATTGCACAATCTAATATGAAGAATGAAGAAGCTTTTGTGGGGATGATGCAGATTCTTGGGCTAGCAGTGTACCAGAGATATGTTGGCATTATGTTGGAGTATCTGATGATAGTTCATAGGATGGGACGACACATGGTGGAGATAGTTGTTTTACATATGTTGCAAGGATGTTACAGTGTATGGACTGATTGATATCATGGACCAAGGATGAGATAGTTGGAGATGATGATCTTGGTGGCAGGTGTTTAGTCAATTTAGTGTGTCCTAAATTGCTACATTAATTATCAGTCCGGGATTCGTAAGCTGATGAAGTGTGGAGCACTATATGTGCAACACAATCTCTTTCTTACTTTTTGTCGTTTTTGATTTTTATTTTGTTTTGGGGGGTTTTTATCTTCATGAATGGAAATCCTATCCTTGAGTTTTAAGAATACTCTAGAAGGCAAGTATGGATATGGATTTTAAGGCAATTATGTCCTCTATAATGATTTCGAGACCTTAACGCTTCAGAGAGTCTTAGAACATACTAGTGATGAAATTAATACTTGAACAAAAATGAAAATGTGCTACTATTCAAATCAAACAAATAATGAACTACTGATCATGAAACCATTATCTCTGTTGCTTATCTAAGTACAGAAAGAAAAAATGAGTTAAGCTACCGCATTCAACAAATCAAACTAATCAATTCACTTCATTCATAGTCCAATAGCTCGCCAGGTAGTCTAAGCTATGGGGTTAGGAGATAACGTCAATGATATGAGCAAGTTGATATCTAATTGTAGAAAAGTAAAACTAAGATCAAATCACATCATTCATAGTTCGAGAACTCGCCAGATAGTCTAAGCTGTGGCTTTAGGAGATAACGTCAATGATATGAGAAAGTTGATGTATAATTGCAGAAAAGTAAAACTAAAATCAAATCACATCATTCATAGTCCGAGAGCTCGCCAGGTAATCTAAGCTATGGCTTTAGGAGATAACGTCAATGATATGAGAAATCTGATATTTAATTGCAGAAAAGTAAAACTAAAATCAAATCACATCATTCATAGTCCGAGAGCTCGCCAGGTAGTCTAAGCTATGGCTTTAGGAGATAACGTCAATGATATGAGCAATCTGATATTTAAACTAACTAATAAAGCAAGTAAATAAAATTGAAATCAAAACATACTTGAAATTAAAAAAAAAAAAACTAAGAAAAACAAAGTCAGCAAAGAAGCTGATTCCATGTCACTAGTTATTGCAAAAACTTTATGAAAATGCCTGGGCCTACTCTATCCTGAAACACACACACACACTTATCAGTGTTATTAACAATATACAAAGCTAAAAAAATCATGTACAGAAATGAAATGCTAATACCATAACAAATGAAATATACACAGATGGATAACTATGGAATATGTGCAAAGGAAATAAGGAAACAATGCATAAAACTTTACAGCAATAAGAAAACGAAACCTCAGCGTGTAGGGGCCCTCTGCACAGCCTCGGTCAACAGGCTATCAGACAAGAATTATGCTCACGCAATCATGTAGAAACAGAGTATTCTTTTATATTTCAAAACACAGTTACAACAACAAGACTAGTGTCACGGCACAGTGAACTTTTAACAGCAAAATTACATCAACAAAGACTAAGTTTATGCGTGTAGAAATGCATTATTTATAACAAAAAAGTCATAACGGTTTTCCTGTGAAAGGTCTTTAACTGAAGACACGTAAAAGGACAGCGTCCGTAAACTTATAAGACTGGTTGCCGAGATTATTCAATCTAACAAGAGTGGTTGTTGGATTCACATCGTGGGGCAGTCTACAGGTGGCAACATGACCCCAGGGATCCAGAAACGACCATGAATCCTTCAGAATCCTTCACGTGTTTGAAAACAGAGTCTGGTTGTTGTAGGACTCTTTCGTTAGACCACCCTTTGACCACCATTGACCACAACTTTCCTTAATGCATCTGGATAAACCAATAGGACCTGATCCATGTCCAGGTCATTTCTAACTTGCCCACGTGCCTTGTTCTTCTTGATGACACCTGCAACCTACAGTTTAACAAAAACAGTTGTGGAAAGTGGCTGCATTCCACAGCTCATGAGAAAAATCTACTTCAAACAGCAAACACAAAAACATAGTTAGAAAACCATTTCAATGCTCTTTTAGAATCAATATGCAATTATTTTTCATAGTTTATGAGGTCCAGGTGAGGGGAAAAAGTCTAGGAAAGTGTGTAGGAGATATGCAGTTTTTGGGCTCAACAACAGGATGGTTACCGGGATGGCATATTGTCGAGGACAACAATGACTTCAGGTGTAGGAGGATGTAAGGACCTGCGGTCCGGATTACTCCCGCCGTGCGAAGTGCGACAAGCTGAGGCCAAGGCGTGCGAAGGCACACTTGTAAAATGCGTGTCGGAAGGCTAAGCGATGGTTAACTTATAGCGTGGGGACGAGTTGGTCACACCCACGGGCCGAACTCATGAGATTGGCAACTCGGGCGAAGGATTGTTGGCCGACGAACAAAGATAGGCGAGTTAAGAAGGATGTGAGGGTGTCGGTTCATGCGGTGGACAAGTCGGCCGAGCAGCTCGACTCGCCCAACCGCCCATATAAGTATAGCAAACATTGGAGCGTCTTGAAGGGCATCGAACATCATTCAAACGAGCTCACTCTACGTCAAAGAGGAAGTGCGAAGGTGTAGACAAGGCCGCAACAAGACGCAGGTCTATGCGCCCGCTCTCGGGCAGCTTTGCAAGGTGACACGAGTTCTTGGTGGAAGGGTGAAGGCATGGGTCATGGGTCGCACAAAGGTGCCCGCCCACCATTCGGAAGGAAATGCGGGTGAAGCCTTAGGTGAAGGCGCCCGTCGTGCAAAGGCAAATGCGGGTGAGTCTTGGGTAAGGACGCCCGCCAGTACAGTTGAATTCTCGGGTGGCAAGGTGTGTGAGAGTGCCCGCCCGCCGTGTGAACGAAGGCACGAAGTTTGATTGAGGAGTTTTGGATGGCGGTCCGTGTGAGGGTGCGCCCGCCCGACTCGGGTAAGACAACTCGTGCAGTTGAACAGTGAACTTGGTTGGCTACACGAAGGTGTTGCCAGTTGTAAATTTGGCTAAGTACAAAATATGGGGTTTCTCAAGTATACTTGTAAATATTGTAAAGTTGTATAATATATTGAAATTGGGCAGACTCATTGTTTAGGGAGTTTCCCCTCCCTTTATACTGTGCAATTGTGTTCTTCATGTATAATTGCTGTGGATAATGAATGTGTATGGATGTTCATTAGTATAAAGGAACAATAATAATACTTGGTGAAGAAAAATAAACTAACTATCAAATGTTAAGGCGTAGTCCATGAACATAATTATTGGTGAAAAGAAAGTGTTCGGTGGTGCCGCACCTCACCATAAGCGGTTGAAATACTATCGCAGGTGTGGGGGCGTGACAAGTGGTATCAGAGTAGCTGATTCGGGCATTGAA